>VZUI01042638.1:167500-200909 GCA_013401135.1 Cettia cetti
GAGAGTTCTCAGATACTTGTCCATCGCCTTTAGGTTTCTTAGCTGCCTGATTAGCCTAAGCAAAAAAGAAAGAAGTGAGAAAATACAGCTTAGAATATTTGTACAGTCCACCTGAATTTAGCTCAGAGGTGTGGATAAAAGCTGGCTCAAGGTTTCACCACTTCCTAACCCAGACACAGGAATAAAGAGCAAGTAGAACATAACTAAAGTTTTTCCCCTGGTTCATGATTCTCCTAGAGGTTCATCTCTGCTTGCCAGATGCTGTTACAGGAAAGTTTCTTACCCGCCAATTTCTAATTCTCTTGAGCCTGCTAGGTGTTTTCTCCAGTATTTGCAGAAACTCATGAGTTAGCTCTGAATAAGAAAAAGAAAAGCCATTTTTACATCTGATTCTGTTATAAACAGGTAAAACTTAGTCTAAGGTAGTACAGCTTTTGCAGTAGATACTACAGTCTGTGTGTGGGCTGAATTAATATTTTTTTAAAAAAAATTGTTAGGCAAGTGTTGAACAAAAATGTCTACAGTATTCCACTGGGACAGACTTCTGACCACTACACACATTCTGAAAACCAGCTTTAACTACAATATTTTGTTTTTACTCTTGCACAACCTGGATTTGTTAGACCAAAAACTATAGAAACAATAGTTTCTAAAATAACATACTTGCCCTTCAGCCTGTACATTTTCTGTATGGAGTTAAGTTTCCTTGAAAGTATAAATTTCTAAGTCACTGTTTCAGTCATTCCATCAAACTTCAGGAACAAGCAGTATGAGCTCTGTACAAACCACAGCCCTTGGAAGGACTTTTAAACAAGAGCTTTGAAATAATTTGTGTTCAAGGTGGAGTAGCTGGCTGTGTTAATAAAACAAAGATCCTTACAATTCATATGCCCACAGGAAAACATAGGTCTCCATGCTTATCAGCTGCTAATAAAAATACTTTTCATTGAGACTTAATTCTAGTTATAAGCTAAAAATAACTGGGTACAGTCAGAATTTGAATGCAAAAGTACATCCTTTACAGCTCTGGAAGAACTGGCTTCTCCAGAATTCCACAAGCAAGTTACAATCCAAGCTGTTCCCAAGTGCAAAACGACCTCAGCTCTTTGGTCTGCCCAGGTCTATTAAACACCCAGCTCCATCACTGCTTCAAGGATGAAGTGATGCTCACCAGGAGCTCACAGCATTCCCTCGGGGGATTTTACAAATCCAAACAAGGCATGTTTGCCAAAGCCACAAATCCAGAGCCAGGTGGGAAGGAAGCAGGGTGGTGTTTGGAAGTGCAGCTGCAGCTTAAAGCAGCCCAGTACAGGGCTTTTGAACCTGCACTTTCAAGCTCACTCTGTTCTGTGCTTCACATGACATCTACTCCATTTCTCACTTTCAAACCCTCCCTCCCAAAGTGCCATTAAGAAAGAGGAGCTGAGCAGAGGAAAGCAGCAGGCACAGAGTCAGTGCTGGGCCAGCTGAAGCCTGGAGATCTCCACCACTACTGTGGAACAAATGTTCCACTCCAGGAAAATCCAACACACAGATCTGGAAGCCCCAGGAGCTCCCACCTCCACTACAGCAGCACATCTGGTCCCCAAATTCAGACTGCACTGTAGTAAATACTATCTTACAAGACAGCAAAATTCTAGGTGTAGGGTGTTCTAGGCATTGGCTTTCTTCTTACCAGAGGCTGGGATCCCACAAGCTACACCAGACTGTTAACACAGAACTGCTTTCCTAAACATGGCAATTCAATGTACAGCCTAAGGAACACTGTCACTGAAACAACACTGAGGTACCTGAAACAATCAGGGCTGCATGAATTTGCACAATTTCCATCTCTGTCCTGGTCCTGAAAAGCATTTAAAGGCAGAATTCTATGCTGCACCTGCAAAAGGTAGGTCAACAGCCCAGCCAACAGCCAAACCAAGTTTGTCTCCTGAAGTTCTCCCCACTCCTATCCCTGTCTTTCACTGAAGATACAGCACATGAAGTCAGTGAGAATTTCAGCTGAAAGCTCTCACTTCACACTGTGCCCCATCCTTACATGAATAAACCCTTGAATTTCAAAAGCAGAAAGGAGCATGACTTACCATCTAGTAGTTCTAGAGTAACTGAGGGATCTACATATTCCCACCAGTGTTTTCCATCAGTTGATACTGGAATCTCCCAGTTGGACCACTTGCAGGCCAAGTGAATGCACACACATGCTATCACTGTGGGCTTGTACTGAAGACAGAAGGTGGTAAGGTGAAGGCTGTTGCACAAATTTCGTAGTGAGGAACCAAAGGAAACCAAATATGTAAAAGAGAAAACCCAAAGAAATCGCCCATTAACACACAGAATGAGATAGCTTGTCAATCAACAGCAGTTAAACATTTTGCTGAATAACTTAGTAAGATATCTTACTGCCCTAAGAAAACAAAGGGCAGGGCATTTATCTGGTAGAAAAGTTTGTTTTTGCTATCAAAAGCCTGATGAACAGTAAATAAATTTACCAATTATTCTACTGTACTTAAGTACTAAAATGGGCAATATAATATGGTGAATTAAAATTCTGCAGGAGAATGCATAGAGCTGATTGTGCATTCTCTGAATGCAGTTCCACAGCAGCCAGGTGAGTTATTTGTGGGCTTTGCTTTCACCAGGTCTGGATTTGTGACATTTGTGACCTTGTCTTCAGCTTCCAGCACCACAAACACATTGGTTTACTTTCACTGCTTTTGCATAACTTCTCTTAACAGCTGCTTAAGTACAGAATCTTGCCCATCAAGGAACCACCAGGATTTATTGATTTATTTTGAACAGTTCTAATAACCAGCAGATATTGTTTAAAAACTGTATCTACACATAATCTAATCCTTTTAAATAAAGATTAAAGTAGTTTTGCAAGAGGCAAATTGAAGTAATCAAGAAATCAAGTTTAAAGTCCGCTCTCTAATTCTTTCTATGACAGGCTATGTCTACAAAACACCCACTTGAAATCCTAGAACTATAAATTAATCTAAGTAGTTAAGTTTTAAAACTATTTATTAAGATTAAAGAGCTGTTTCTAAAAGAAATAACATTGGGCTAGTACTAGTCTATCTAAAAAGAGAAATCAGCTAGTTGAAAATATCTTAGGCTTACTAGAATTTTCTAAGTTAAGACTGAATCAATATACTTAAAGTTAAGAGAAAACTGCCATTAACTACAAGTGTAAACTAAAAATAGTTTTGTACTTACCAAGATGCTCGGATTTCTAGGTTAAGTTTATCTCTCTGTAATCTTTAGCTGCTATTCAGGCTACCAATTTTAGACTTATGCACTCACAATCGAGAAAAAGTCATCAGAAAGCACCACTACACTTCTCAGTGTGCATTTAAGCCCTTTGTGCCGTCAGGCCCTTGTCCAATACACCGCACTGCAGGCGGGGAGGTACCACCACGGGAGGTGGCCCAGTCCCCCTCTGCAACAAGGGTAAGACACATCAGGGGGCCCTGCAGTAAAGGAAGCTATAGTGTGCTACAACAGTGCAACAAAGAGGTTCAGGATAACAACCTGTTGGTAGCCATGAAATAGGATGTCTGTGCCAAATCCTTGCTTGCTGTAAGAAAAAGAAAAACAGAGAGATTAAAGATCCGCACTAACTTGTCACGTTCGTTCCAAAATTCAAGCAGTTTTACCTTCCAAAAATCATTGCTGGGTATTTCTAAAGTATTGACCTGGCTTTAGCTAACTAGCCTTTAAAATAATCTTTTCTGAGACACAGGAGACTGAGACACGCTCAGTACTGGAGCTGTCACTCCCTTCAGTGTCCCTCCCCAGCACAGCCACGGGACAGCTCCCCTCCATCACCTCAGAGGTGAGCACTCCTCTCCTCTGGGAAGCGCTGCTTCCCCACCCTCACCTGCAGGGATCCCTGCTCTGAGCGGGGAGAGCAGCAGGCAGGCACTCCCAGCCAAGTCACAGCACAGTGCTCGTCCTGCTCTTGGACAGGGGCATGGCAGGACCCCCTCCCACCTCCCCAGAAACAGCCACCTCTCTCTCCCAAAGCCCTGGAACACAGCGAGCCCCCAAGCTACGTGAGGGGAAAAAAAAAGTTTTCTGCTCCTTTTAATTAAGAGCACTGTAGTCATAACATTTTGCTCCATATTTGTTAAACCTATGGCAAAGCTTTGATAGGAAACAGACAAATTCATTTGAGTTAGTCAGGAAAAAAAAATACAGAAACCAACCACAGGACTGCAACATGCCAGGAATGAAAAACTGACTTGGGCTGTTGGAGCCACAGAGTGCTGACCCCTAGAGTGACACCCCAATGCTCCTCACTCAGGTAAGAGAACTTACTGTAACATGCATTTAATGCAATGGCTGGGCACAAGGGGTTTAACCGCAGAGTGAATGCAGCTTCAATGAATTCTTACTTTGACACTATCACTTGAAATCAGTGCTACCTGCAGAAAGCGTAGTGTTGAATTTTATGTCAAAGGGAATACTGTCAAACTTTTCTTTTAATAATGTTTCTATAAAGTTTGAGAAATACTGCAGTGGCTTTTAAAATTTAGTTTTTAAAAAGCATGTTAAAATGTGACTTAATTCAACTTCTAATAATTGCCAAGAAATAAAATTCAGATTTGTCTTTATGCTACACAGCCAGGCAGTGCCATAATGTGAGGAGAACGTGAAAGTTGCAAGGTAACAGGATCTGTTCCTACACACAAATTCTACTAATCTATAATAATCAGAAGGTGAACTGACAATGTGTTATGCTATAATATTTAGTTTGCACACTGTAATGGTAATTGCATACCAGGAAACCAAGGAGCTCAAACTCTCCCTCCCATCTAAAAAAAGTAAGGTGGAACTACCAAAAAAACCCCAAAACCAAAAAAAACCCCAAAGTGAAACGAGACTGTCATAACAAATAAAAATACACAATGGTTGAGTGAGACTGAAATTGATGTCTTGCTCTTCATTTTTCATCAAAGCAATGCCTGAAGTATCTTCAATGATTTATATACTCTGTAAAGTTACATGTTTGAATTAAGGGAGCAAGACCAAGAAGCATCTCTACTGTCACTGAAATGTCCCTTTTAAACAGGGAAGAAAAGGAGATGCCAGGAAACTTCTATTTAATATCAGCTTGAAAGATGAATAAATCAAAACACATACCTGGAAGAAAAGAATCACATCTTGAAACACACACTTTAGCCTCAATCAAAAATTATTGTGCTAAATACCTTACTTATACTACAAGTAGTATGATTCTGTTTCAACTTATTTACAGCTAAATAATAATCACTGCCAAAACCAGCAAGAAATTTCAGCTCACAACTAAAGCCTTTGATAACACGAGGCACAACTGAAAATATCCAGCCCAAACTCTTCTATGTAGGGCGGCTTTGGTTTAGCAGAATCCATCAGTGAAATTAAATCTAATGAATTTTGGTTCCTATATTTTGGTGTTTTATTTCCATTACAGTAGTGGAAAGTGCATCTCCAAAATTTAAGTTATCTTGAAGCAGGGGCTAAATAAAACAAGCCAGCAGAGCTGCTCTTATAACTCACAAGCTGCAGGATCGATGGCTATGCCACCAGCCATGAATGACCAGTTTCAGCTTTTAGCATTCAGGAGTGATTTAAAACATTCATCCCATCTCACTGCTGCAGAAGCAGCCAGAAGACAGGGATTTGTGAAATATTCATCAGTATTTTGAAACAGGAAACAGGACTTGCTGTCTGACACACCTTCCAAAAGGCTGACTCCAAGAAACTGCCAGCTGGAAACCAAAATGGTTTTTTTGGGTATAGCCACACAATTCAACCACTTGCAATTCCAAGATACCTGAGTCTTTTCTTCAACACAGCTTATCTTGGATCTTGGGATGCTCATGAAAACGTGACTGCCAAGTCCCCATTGGCAATGCTGTGCCTGGACCCTGACAAGGTGTGAGCATTCCCCAGAGAGAGGAGATTGCACATAAGCCAGTCAGCATCAGAAGAGAGAAGCTTGCTGGAGTCCTTCTGGCAAAAGCAAAAAGCCCCAGGCTCTGAACAGAGGGATGCTGGAGGGTGCCTGTTGTATCTGGGAAAGCTGGAGAAGGCCATGGTGTAGGCATTCATGTCTGAGCAGTCCTGGTGGCTTTACTCTCTTGACAGTATTTAAAGCTTGGGAACAGGCCCATAAAAGCCTGATGCCAAAGTTCACAAAGGGAAGGCCGCCTGTAGCAGTGCTGGAGTGCAGCTGGTGTTCCACATCACTGAGATTTAAATTTTCTTATGAGGGTACCCTCTGAAAAAGCTGATGCATTTTCACCTCCTCTTCTATGGGATATCTGAAGGAATTGACAGTGTAATTTCCACAAAAGATTAGTAAGGATCATGGGTGTTCAAGATACCTGATAACCTGCAGAGTAGCGAGAACAGTCCTAGAAATCCTTGAGCTCTCATCTTCAGTTCCAAAAGCTTGTGTTCCAGCACAGAGAAAGGAGTGACTGAAGACTTTGCACGATGGAGATGAGGATACAGATCCCAAGTTTCACCAGAAGCAGGCTGAGAACAGACTGATTTTGCACCAGAGTGTGAAGGACCATGCCACAGTCTTGGAACCAGGCAGTTCCACTGCTAATTATTCAGCCAGTGTTGAAGGTAGCAAGGTTCAAACCAGAACAGTTTTTGGTGTTTTGGTGGGGATTTTTTTCCCCCTTTTCTTTTTTCCTTTCTTTTCTTCACTACTGGAGCATTCTTGGAATGGGCACTGAAGCTTGCTGACAGGCCCTCACATATCCACTGCCTTCAGATTCCTTGGACCTGTGGGATCCTAAGGAATGATGGTCCTGTCTCCTCTTCTCAGTCTCTTGACACTGAGGAAGAATGGTGCAGAAAAAATACTAAGCCCACACCATTTTCCTTGTCTGCTATACTGACCAAACTGCAAAGATGGAACAATTTCATTAACCCATGAGTCTCTGAAGACCAGAAGGAGTAACTAGATATTGTATGCCTGAACATCATGAACCATTATTTATCCATCAGTCACCCCTTCTCTGCAAGGATCTGTGTTGTCTAATAACACCTTCAAAAAGGCTTTCAATCTTAGAGAAGAATTCATTTTTCTTTAGTTGTATGTTGAAGCAATTATATTTATTTGCACCAATTCCCACTTACTAATTCATCTTCAGCTTCCAGCAATTGATTCTGGTGTGCCACTGCCAGACTAGACAGTCTTCTGACAAAGGACTTGGCTGAATTCTTTGAGCATCATCGACACAACCTGGGTTATTGTTTTCATTTTGTTTTAAAAAAGGGATAGCTTACAGCTTAGTAAAAGGTTACAGGAACTGCATAAAACAAATTACCCTGGATGCAAGACAGGAAAAAGTGGTGGAGAGAATCAGGCATGCTCTGAGGCACTGCAGTTCAGTCAGCCACAGGGCCCTTTCTCACCCCGACAAGGCAGTGCACAAACCCTAAGCCAAATCCTGAAGCACACGTGCAGACCTCAGCTAACTTTGCTGCCTCTTTTGTGATACTCAGACATTACATTCCTCCCTTCCTCCTCTCTCCAAACATGCAGTTGGGGTTTTTAATCATAACAGGCTTGGATAACAGCATAAATTAATCATCTTTATTCAAAAAAGGCATCTCTGCCTCCTGAAATGGTGCTTTTTGTCCAAGATGAGGTTACCAGAATTGGACCAAGTAACCTTGGATTTCTTTAACCTCTCAGTCAATTCCTTTAGCACTAAAGGTTTAACACTGACAAATCTTAGGTATATTTTGAAAGCTTCAGGACTCACATCTGAGTGTTGCATCTACTGACATTGAAAACCCACCCTGTCCAATAAATAAATGTTCAGGGACAGAAAACTAAACTCCTAGCACTTGTCTTTGTCTTTTGATAATCACTGTGCCCATGGGCCCATCTCTTTGTCCTCTCAACACATAAAACCAATGCTCCATGGCAGTTACTCTGTCCTTGCTTGACTTGCACGGACGACTTCAAATTTTATGCCTGGTGTTTTAAATGAATTAATTAGTTTCCTCTTTCTTTTTTTAATAAGAGGCACTCAAATCTTGTGTTCCCATTCTACACCATTCCTAGGGACACATGCTGCCAAGGATTCCATACACACACACACACTAAGGAGCACACCTCCTTCCCTGAGGTTTTCAAACATCAGAGACATTACATTCACTGTGCACCAGTCCTTGAGCTACACAGATTTGCAGCCCTCACTGAAGTCTTCAGATTCCAAGACTTGATATCACTTTAAACTTTGAAGTATTTTTTCAAGTCTGCTGACATTAAGTACTAGTTTAAAGATGTCAAATTAAAAAATTCATAGTATCTTCAAAGTATGAATTTTGTCAGTACAAAAAATTAGCTTACAAAACACAAAGGGAAGAGCTGAACTGCCTCAGAGTGGTGTCTACCCCTGACGAAAGGAAATGCAGTTTGTGTAGCAGTGTGCCTGTAGGCTTGAGTGACACACACTGCTGTGGAAATCCTGAGGCAATCCAACATTGCCCCCACCCCTCCCCACAGCCTCAAACACCAAACACAAGCACAGGGGCTCCCCAAGTCAGTAAAACATGCTCACATTTACAGGGACCAACAGCTAAGGAAAACCAAAGCAAAACCCTACAGAGCAGCTGGTGCAGACTACTGAGACTCCAGGTGCAACTGGACTCATGCACCAAGTCAAACCAAATCTGGGCAGAAAGCAGAAAATCAGTACCTCATAGCAATAAAAATACTTCTATAATCTTTATATATATACACACACAGTACTTATATAATCTTATAGAAATAAAACTACTTTATATGCAAATAAGTTACAGCACCAAGCCTACTCAGTGTCCAAAGACATGACACCAGGAAGCTACAGCAAGTAAGAGACACATTCCTTAAGAGAACACCATTAATTCCAGAGTTACTACAAACCAAATCTAGCTAACAGGATTAGGCTGTACCTAACTTTCATATATTCTATAGAGGGAAAAGAAAAAACATCAAAAACTTTGAAGCACTTAAGTCTTTTTCACTGCAAAACCAGCTAATGACTAGAGACTAACAACCATGGTCTGATCATTTGAAAACACTTTTTACTTAAACATAATTAAACTGAAAAGCTTATTTTAGATGCTTTTACAACTGATCCCCAATTTTTTTCATCGTACATCTTATAAGAGGGTATTTAAATCTTTTTTTTTTTTAAGCTTTAAAAGAAACCAATTCAAGAGTTAAAGAAGATGTGTCAAAATGCCACCAAAAACACGGAGAACAAACCAGCTTTTCTAGCCAGTCACATTAATGAGCTGCATACAAGTTACAGGATATGTTTAACTAAAGGCTCGGGGGTTTGTGCTACCATCCAAAACAAGTAAGGACACACTGCTCCAGAAAAACAATTAGTCACACCTATTAGCAGAATTGTTATGCACTCTCTTTATCCCTCAGCCCATTACCTGAAAAATTTCCTAAGACAAAAAGCTGGAATTGGCCAACAAAACTGGCCAATCAATGGGCAAAACTACTTCAGAGTGAAAATCATCAGCTCAGAAGGATACTATGGATCTGGCCAATCAGTTTGCTGACTGCTTCTGTCATTCCAGAACACATGGAACAGGTACTATGAAAATCAAAGCTAATAAGAAAACAAAAAAGTTATGAAGGACAGAGGACTGGACTCTTTATGAATCTCTAAAGGTTAAGATCAAACTTTTAATAATTAATTTAAAATATACTCTTTGGATAACATGGTTGGTGAAAAAAGGTATTAGACAAATACATTACTTTCAAATTTTATTAGGAAGGTAAAAAAGGACTTACAGAAGTGGTTAAAAGTCACTGACCTCTCACTAACTGTGTACATTTCACAACATCTGTGTGTGGATGTTCAATGGTAATCTCAAAACCTGAGGAGTTACAAATACATTTTAGGATTATACATTTGCATCTGTAAAACAAAAAGAAACCCCTTACATTTCCCCACAGACATAAAATACTTGCTAAACCTTTGCACTGCAGAGTAAGTAACACTATTTAAGTGCCTTTTATTCTTTACCTTTTCATACTTTTGAATGGCAGATGGTAAAGCCACTTTGTAATCCATTACTAAAATATTCCTCCAGTAAACTCAAACCCTGTACACACATAACCTGGGAAATTACTATCTTCTTAAAGCTGAATATATCTCAACAATTTCTAGCAAGTTCATAAGTCAGTAAAAACTGTACTGCAAACAGTGAAATGTATGTGCATGTGTACTTCTATTAATTGATTTCTAGCACTTAAACATGTTGCATGTATGAAATTAGAAATTAAGTCAAATTGTAGATCAGTGACTTAAGAAACCCTTCTTGGTTTATGACACTGTTTTAAGAATTAGGTCACTACTGTGAGCTACTTTTTTTAACAATACCCCAAGTGATATTTAAAAATATCTGAGCAAGTCAGTGTTCTCAGGCCTCTGGCTGTAATTGTCTCTATGGTATTTTAGTCAGATGAGTTCTTGACAGAACATTCCACTTCAAACTTTTGGAATCATCTGAATCCATTAAATGGTTACACTACAGCTTGTGTTGTTCAGAGTCAGCACCTGCTCAATTTCTATGGAAAGTCAGAATGGGGAGGAGCATTGGGTACAAAGCTCTTTCCCACTGCCTCAGGACACACACACAGCCAGCCTACTACACACATTACCTTATGGGAAGAAATGTCAATGGCATTACTACTTGGAGTAAAATCTATTTGGAAGCCTACACATTTCTAACTCAAATTGTCAGAAACATCTCTTTCACAAGTACAGACACCTTTCTTCTCCACAGTGAACACAGCAGAACTGCTAACACGAAACTAAATTCACAGGTCAGAAGTTTTAACAGTTAAACAGTTAAAATCTAGTGCACCAATAGCACATCAAAAATCCAGGTTTTTGGGTCCCACTAGCTCTTCATGGCAAGTTGGCTGCACAGGAGGTATTTAGAAGGACATACCTAAAGTTTGAAGCATTATTGTTTCAAGTATAACCAGCTCTTGGGCTTGTTGAAGGTATGCCTGAAACAGACAAGCAGACAGGTGAAGACACAGCAATCAATTGCCTCAGAACCTCATTCACACACTGCCTCTGACACAGCACCAGCAAGACAGGATCAGCACCAGGCCAGTGAGCCTGACAGCTCACAACACTCCACACTGGGCTCACATTCTTCCACCAGTACAAGCACTGCCACAAATTCAGTTCACCTTTCACAGGAGGATTAACTTAAGTCTGGATCTCAGACAACCTATTCCAGCAAAGCATTTCTGAGAGGCCAGGTGGGTGCTGTAAGAATTTCAAGATGGAGCAAGCTCTTCAAGTTTCATAACAAATAAGTTATGCATCAAGTAATAGAAAGATTTAAATGGTGTAAAAAAACCAAAAAGCCTTTTTTTTTCTAGGCAGCAGACAGCAATAATCCAGCAAGACAATGTAACAAATCATTAGATGAAATATCATCTTTCAAACCATGTATCTTTGAAACCATAACTTCCACCTACATCACTCTTTGTATCCAGTTGTGGCTCTTGAGGATGAAGACAGGCATTTGCTACTTTAATAACATGTTCAAGTTTCCGTGGCTGTTCTTCCACTTTTGCAGCCAAAAACAATGCCGTGGGAGACATTATCTGGAGAAGAAAAACGTGTATTTTTTAACTTTTTACAAGCAGGACTTCAATTTTTATGGAGTCTAAACTAGCATAGAAGAGGTTTAAGAAGTTGGATTTGTGGCTTTTTTTTTCCAGTTTTGAAGTCATGCAAGGCAACAAAAATATAACTAGTCATGTTTTATTTTGTAACTGATGCAATCCTCTCAGCAACACAGGGAAGGAGTAGCATAATGTTAAATTACATTTGTGAGTAAGAAGTCTGAGGTCAAACTAATTCTAGTTCAACATGAAAAAAAAAATATTTTGGCCCAGAAGTCTTAGTCACAGTAGAACAGGCTGTTTCAAGTTAAATACACTTGGTGAGAAAGTTCATCCAATTTCTTGCACAGAGCGAGTCACTACACCATCTCTTCAGTAAAACAGCTGGTCACAAGTTCTGCTAGCATTTAATTCTCCCAAAGAGTGAGAAACTTTAATAAAAACAGCCTGTTAAATAAACATAAGCTCTACAGGTAAAAGAAGCTTCACTCTCTATATACACATATATTCTTAGAAACTTTACTATATGCTCAGCAGTATCTGGAGAACAAAGCATAACAGTTATATCAAATGTTAGTAAAGACTACACATTACATTTAAAGATGAAAATTTATGTCAAACTCTAGATGTCATAAGGTGGCAGCTCAGTATCTCCTAAGAGTTAGCTGTGAAGTAGAATTTTGGTGCCTGTTGTCAGCTGGAGTGACTGATGTGTGCAGACACAACACAGCAAACCACAAATCACTGATGAATTAGGTTCTCTCTGCATGCAAGAGCTACCCATGTTACCCAGGAGTTAAAATGCTACTAGAAATCATCTAGACATAAGCTGATTAAAATGGTTAAAATTAAGCCAGTATAAAGCATTTATTCAGAAACTGAAATAGCTGCTTGCTGAGTATTTAATTAATGCATGGTGCAAAAAGTGCACATATTGGATTTCTCATTCAGTGCCCAAATAGAATTAGGCTAAATAGGAGGCACAGCCCTGCTAAAGTCAGATTTGCTTTTTTTGCCAGGATGCAGCCCTTTTTTATGCCAAAATGAAGCACTTGGTATAAAAATTTACAATATATGCAAAATTGCAAGAAACTAATTAAACATTTAAGGGATTAAATTTCAGAAGCTTTCAAATGCACTGAGTACTTTTTGCATCCTTACATCACTTTAAAATGTCTGCTTGGATCTTAAATAAAACTTTAAAGTTGGCAGACTTAAAAATTGACACCCTGGTAAAGCAATACCCTTTGATGAGTAGAAGTGTGCCATGAGAAATCTGGCAAAAATCTCAGTCTATAAAAACCAACCATCCAAAACAAGTCACAGGGAGAAAATTCTTTTGCAAGGGAGACAAGAACCCCTGTTTTCTTTTTATGACTCTGACCTAAGCCTGATGAACAAATGAAATAAAAACCCAAAGTGAAGTGCTGCTGAACAAGGCCACATTAGTACTGTCATTTAATACCTCTGATGATTCTGCAGAAGTTCCTATCCCCACTGCTTGCAGTAATGATTTGAAATTCTGGAAGGAATTTCCTCTGCCAGGGATATACTACTTGAAATGTGTCTCACACTGGGAGACAAAACTTTTAAACAGTAAATGTGATGGAAATACTTTCTGGAGTTCAGAAAGTGAGAGTCTCAACAGCTCTGAAGTGGCAGAAAATGCAGAAGATTTTCAACAACTGCCATGGCTGAAAACATTTCCATTTCACAGAGGCATTATTTGAACCAAGTCACCAACAACAGCACAATTAAATCATCAGCAAATTCTCACTCACTGTTACTCTGCCTCTGACTGCACCTAAGTTCTACCTCCTTCCAAAAAAGCACCATCAGGCTGCCTTCAGCATCTCTTCTCATTTACTGCAGCAGATCAGATCTGGCCAAGAAATCTCCACACAATTCCTGATCTCCAAGACCTTACACAAAACACAACTCTGGAGGCTAATTAAGTCAAGCTGATTAAGTTTCATTTAACTCTGGTTCAGCAGAAATCTGTGTACAGCCCAATTAACTATTTCCTTCCAAAAAAAGTGTTGGCTTCAGGCCAAAGGATTTCAGGTCTTTGTCTTATCTAGGACGAGTATTCTCACTCCCAGTTTAGAGTAGGCCATTATTTTTAGCTCCCTTGGTATTGATTCAGAAAAATAAGCCATCCTAGTAAAATTCCAGACTTGGCACAAGTGTAGTCTTCAGTGAACACACCCTGCTAAGTGTTTAACTGGCAAAGTTACTCAAATGCTTTCATTCATTTCCAATTACCAAAAATGGCAAAAAACCCAAGCAAAGTAGAACAAAAAAACCCCCTAAAGAAACATACTTCACAAAGCAATAATACATTTCTGAGATATAAATATCTTAATTTGATACCAACCAAAATAATTTAGAGTAATTATATACTATCCACTCAAAATAGTCTTTAAGACTTTGAGAATTTTTCAGAACACATGTGGTACATAACATTAAACCCCACTTTATTACTAGTCAAGATTCTCAGAAACCAAGTCCCACAGAAACAGGAAAAAAACCCAAAACATAAGAGCCTTGTTAACACAAACCAAAAGCATTATGCAGCAAGTTTCATTGAGAACTGTGGTACAAGTCCTTTTTCACTGGAAAAGTACAAGACCATGTACAAAGGCATTCAGAAAAATCTCAGCACACATCTGCAGCATCCATGTAGTTTTCTGAGATCTCCCTCTCCCTTCTAATGCCAATATTAGCATGTTTTTAGATTTGATACAGTTTAGCCTAAGACATTAAGTGCTTCTAGTCTATGAGAGGGTTTTCAAGTTTGAACACAAAGAGCTGTGGGGAATTTTTTTTATTATAACCAGGAGCTCACATTGCATAAAAGCAGCAAATATGTTAAACTGCAGTATTAAAACCAGAACTGGAGCACCCAAAGCAGCCTCAGTAGAGCTTGAAGCATATTATGAAAGTTTCAAGAAGTTTGCAAAGTCAACTGTTCAACAGTGATTTGGACAAGGCACAAGGAAGGGAATGCAGAAGGACTGGAAACAAAACACCCTCCACACAACTCACCTACCTGGCACTTGAAGGAAAAAAATTCCTCATGCAGCCTTCTTTAGGCTCTTCACTAAGCTCCACTGCATGTCACAAAAACCCCTTGACATCATCAAGATTATTTTCAGCTGGTTGTTTGGTATTCCACATGGCATCTCTAAGGATTTATTTAAAAACTACAGCTACCATTTGGATGCCTTACCTCTCACTGACAGCATGTGAAGGATTTTCCCCCCTTTCTGTTCTACAAATCACAGTGTACTGAAGAATAAGCATCTAAAAGAACTATTTGCTGTATAACAATGTAACACACCAAGTGCTATAGAAACAGTATTTGTAGAAGAATTTTAATTCTGAAGACATTTTAAAGTATAATAATGAGCCTAATACTGCCTATAAAAAGCCAGCAAGCTCCCTCCCATCCCAATATTAGCACAGACTAACTTTATCCTCAGCTACCCCAAGTTCCTATGCCCTGGTCTGCAATATGAAAGAAAAATTTGTGCTGAGGAGATCCACAGTAGCTCCTGTCACTTGCACAGCCAGGGAAATTAGTAGTCAGGGCAGCCAGTTCTGCTTCCCAGAATTGGCAAAGCAAGTTTCCATCCTCACTGGGGCACAGACACCTTGCAAGGACTTTGCCTGCCTCCACTGCAACATCAAAACCTCAGCACTCCTTCTTTGCACCTAAATGCATGTACTCTGCAGGTAATCCAGAGCAACTCAAAAGTGACTTGCCAGCTCCCAGTAACTAAAAAAAAAGGGTATTTGGCCATTAGAGCACTACATGTAACACATTCCCAATGCACCAAGACTACATTAACTGGTACATGCCACCCCTGTGTCTCTACAGACTGAAGATACTGTTGGGAATTCTGTTCCCTGTTCACAGATGACTCCAACTCCTGAAAGCCTGTAAAATTGTTTAGCAGTAACTTATACTGAAGAAAAACCCCATAAAAGTAAGGCAACATTTCTTCAGCAACTGAGCTTCCATTAGAAGCCCTGCTGGTTGGCAATGAAGTGCATGTCACATGTGTGACATACATGTATATTTGTATAACCTGGCAGTTACACATGATGATAAACGTGCAGCTGCTTATTACCAGACTAAAAACATTAATCTACAAATAAGACAGCACAGGCCACATTTTTTCAGCTGAAGATCATAAGACATTCTGACTAATGGCCATCTAATCTTTTAGCCCCAGCATTGAGATTCCTTCCTGCCATGGATAAACAGCACCATGTGCACTCAACAAAGAAATATTAGAGATATACTGCATATGCTGTATATAGGATATACATAGAATATAGGATAGCTTATGTAGGTGTTACCTTTGAGACTGCCAGTATCTTATTATTCCTTTCTAAGGGTTACTTTCTTCTTGCAGAAATGACTACTGTTACATTCTTTAGCTTGCCAAGTACTCTGCAGATTTAAGTACTTACTAGAGGTCTCAGCTTTTGCTTTCTTTACAGAGGACCTAATGGATGGTTTGGGAGTATTTTAGAAGTGACTCCATTCACTGAGACCCTCTTTACCCCAGACAATGGTAAAAACAAAGTGCTCTTGCCCATCAGCCCATACACAAAGCCACTCTCTGGCCTTATGCTCGTTAAGAATTACAAAGAGGAATTCAGCAAGAATCAGCCTTACTGAGGTACAACCTGCAGTTCGCTTGCCTTTACTTTGAACATCATTACCTGAGAAATAATTAAATAGTACACTTCCCTCCCCTCTAACAGTTGCAGTTTTCGTGGAATTCTGCCCTTACATAGGTTACTTTTGAATTTTAAGATTCATAATTTAACTTAAGCCATAGTTTTCACCTAAAGATCACTGTACATTCCAACAGTCTGTGCTGCCAGTTCCAAGCGACTGTCATGTACCAGTACCCAGTGAAAGCCCAAAGGCAGCAGCCCAAGCTCCCTGCTGCCTGAATCCAGCCCAGATTAGCAGGGGGCAGCACAAACAGGTGATGTAACAGGTATGTGGGTCTGTGCATAACCACAGCAGCTCTCCACTCCAAGCAGCTCTGCTTTATCAAGCCCACGAGCCACTCACAGTCCCAGAAAACTTGGGATGCCTCAGCAGCTCCTCTCCCAGCAGCTCCAGGTTACTGCTCCAAGGGCAGAACAGCAGCAGGAGAGGAGAGAGAGGAACCTGTATGGATCAACACTGCAGCTTTGGTAACAAGCTGCTGGAAATTTGAGTTTAGCTCAGATTTTACGTGAAAAATAATGATACACATTTCTGAAACGTACTTACAAACGAATAAGCATTTCCAGCTAAACAGGCACCAAATAAAATGCCCATTTGCTCAACAATAATAAACAAATTCCTGACAGAAAGAAGAGTTGGCTCTCCTTGCAGCCCACTGTTCACCTGCCCCAGCTGCAGACAGTGCAAGGTTTGCAAGAGTCTACCCCTTGGCAGATAAAGTCTGCTTTGACCCAGACCTAACATCTGTCACAGTCTCAATCTGTTTATTCTGTCACCAAAAGATCTAAGAAAACTCATACTTAACGTTTAATGACAAACCATCATCACAATAAACTGTTCTTCCTTAAAACAAACAAACAAACTCAAAGAACACCTAGACTATTATAATATTATTTTCCCACCTATTACATCCAGCATTGGGCATTTAAAAAAAAAAAGAGGCTGACATTTCCAAGTTGTTATCTCCAGTTCCATACCTGTTATAACATTCCTCAATAACAGCTAGCATTTTTACTGAAAAATTCTGTTCTTAACAACACATTCCGTGTTCAGAGTCAACATGTCTGGGTTATTAGGCAAAGCAAGATTTGCCTCAGCAGATGTAAAAAACTTTCTTGTCTAATATGACTTATCACCCGCTTAAGACTAGACCAGCTAAAAGAATTTACACTGTTTCAGGAACAGCTACAAAATCCATATGGATACACACATAACCACATTATCACTGTCAGACACACCATGCCGGAACTTCCACTGACTTCACCAAGAAAAATGTGTGTTCCTACACATTAGCCTTTCAAACTTCAGCACATAAGCAAGCACCAGCCACATTTGAAACATCTAAATGTATTCTTCACACATCTGAAATGTGCTTGCTTGCTGATTTATTTTTTTTATTTTGATGGCAGAAGATAAAATCTAATTGCCACTAGTTTAAGTTGAAAACAAGTATCATTACTGCTTGTAAACCATTGATAAGAAGCTGGAATTTCTAAAAACAAATCACACTTCACACTCTGAATGCAACGCTTCTGTCAGAACTGCCAAAATTATGGGCATGTTATTACCAAACATAAAATCATACTTACATTTCGATTAAATTTTGTGAAGGAATGATGCATATAAAACCTGTGCATGTAAACAATTGCAGTATTTATCGTAAGCTGAGATCTGGAAGATTAAATGAAGGAAACACTACATATTAAGTAAATCGTCTACAAGAACTGAAAGCGATGAGATTTCCACATCAATCACTGCTCTCAACATACTGTCTTCAGCCGAAAATGGATAAGGGACGTGACACTTCAGAACTTAACTGATATTAACACATCCTTAACTGATATTAACACGTATCTTCCCCATCTGTTTCGCAGACCATGTGGAGATTCCTACGCCAGGCTCCCCACAGTCACCCACGGAATGAAAACTCCTCAATGGGCGACATGCACTGAAACACTCTCTCAAGTGCTTTTGTTTTCTTCCAGTTCAACTATTTCAGTAAGGGATTTGAGGGTTTGGCCTTGCTCTGATCGATTTTTTTCCCCTTTTAAAAATCACATTAAAGAACGGCTAAAGAGGAGTTGCCCATTTCGGGGAAAACAGCAACCGAGATTTTCTTCCGAAGTGCCCCAAGCCGCAGCTACGGCCCCAAAGGCGGCCGAGAGGGCAGGTGGGAACCCGAGCCCCTCACCCGCCGACAAAGAGCGCGGCGCGGGGGCTTCGCCAGGCTCCTCCTCCCATTCTGTGCCTCCAGGCCACGGCTGCATCCCGCGGGAGCGCCGGCCGGGGCCGCGGAGCAGCGGGAAGGGTCCCGGGCAGGGCTCCCACACGAGGGAAAAGGTCTCCCGCCGCCCCTCCGCACGCGGCCCCCGCCGCCCTCGCGCCCGTCCCCGCTCGGATACACGTTGAGGCGCTGGCCCATGTCTTGGATGAGGTTGGCCGCCTGCTGCCGGTACGAGAGCTCCTTGTCGGCCTCCACGCCGCAGCGCCGCGAGGGCGTGTTCTCCAGCTGCTCGCGGCTGAAGAACCAGCGCGACGCGGCCGAGGAGCCGCCGCCGCCCCGCGCCGCGGAGCCCGCGCCCGCCGCCGCCATGACACCTCCTCCTCCGCCGGCGCCTCCTCCCGCCGCCTCCATCGCGGCTCTCGCGAGAGCTCGCGGGCCCGCGCGCGCCCTCCGCCATAGAGTCTCGCGGCGGGGCGGCCGCGCGCCGGGCGGGGTCACGTGGCCTGCAGGGCAGGAAGCGGCGGGAACATGGCGGCCGCGGGAGGAGGGCTCGTGTGGGGAGGGATGGTGGAGCTTGCGGGAGGGCTCGTGTGGGGCGGTATCGTGGAGCTTGCGGCGGACCTTTGGGTCATTCAGTCCGGCCGTCAGCCCAGCACCGCCACGGTGACCGCTACAAACCGGCGAACCCCATCGCCCAGTGCCGAACACCTCCAGGGATGCTGACTCCACCACCTCCCGTTGCCTGACCACCCTGTAACTGCGTATCTGTTTCATACGATAGTTCAAACATCTGATATCAATCTGGGTACCTTTATGCTGAATAAAGTGAAAAAAAGATAAAGCATGTTAGAAGCAAGGATTTCTTTTTTAATGCAAGCAAATGACAGAACAGCCTACTGGGAAGAGGACGCAGAAAGGGAGGAAGGGTGGGAATATTTAGAATGCACAACTAGCTCCTAGAAAATTCCTCTCTGCTGGCAATATCGGCGTGTAGACACTTGAGAAATGCACAAGAAAATGACGGACCTTGTGTCGTTGCAGATGAGCAGCTGCAGCGTGTCAGTGATGCTCCTGCAGCATGCAGGTTGTTCTCCCTGGGCACTGTATTCAGTTATGGATATGGATAGATGTGGACGTTCAGCAGTGGTTTGACTTTATGGATTCAGGGTTCAAAGAGTGCAAAAAGGTATTTAAAGTTTTGATCACCAGGGGTGAAAATGAGAGGCTCTGAGTGTTCTATTCATGTTCAGTATATGCCACTACCAGTCTGCAGTGGTTTTGTTAAGTTACATCACAATGAGTTCTTTTACAACTTCAGTGCCAATTTTATACAAGTTGTTGTAATCTTAGAGCTAGACCCAACAGAATGATGAAATACACAGATGTATAATGTGGCACAGACATGAATTACTGTCTTCCCAAATGTACATCATCTTTAGATCCTGCACGTGCAGAGGAAATTTAACTGCAAAGACTTCTCACCGAATTAGCTGATCTTCGACTTCATATTTTTATGTCTGTAACAATCGAGGTACAATGTTTTACCTCATTGTTTAAATCACTGTGTAAAGCTCGTGCAGTTTGGCTGTTCAACTTAGATTCTTTATTCCTGCAGCAATTGGTGGAGGAGTATTAAGAATGTTCTCATCTGACTGCAGTTAGAATTTTTCATTAGCTTTGTTAATGAATTGAAAAGATGGAGGGAAGATTATATCTATCTATCTATCTATATATCCCTGTCTTAAAAATCATAACGTATCAAGAATAGGTAGAATATCATTAAATAATGACAGTGCATACTGAATATGATTTATGCAGGGTATGCACATTAATTAACTCCCATGCAGGGTACTGCAATCACCCATTTAGTCACAGGTTAAGGTAATTAAATACTGTTCTTGCTATTGGAGAAGTTCCAGACCTTGGTCCCCAAAGATGTGACATCACATTTTCACTAACTTAACTGGCTTCATTCATAAAAAAATGAAGAATTAATCCAATTAAAATGTATTGGAGGAATCAAAATGTATTTTCCTGTTAAATCCATTTAAACAGCTGTGAGAATCATGTATACTGAAGAGAAATATGAGAATGAAATTGTCTTTTGACATTGAAATTTAATTAAAATAATTTGGTTGAAAAATAATACATGCTGAAAGCTTAATGCCAGCATGTGGACATTTAAATACAAAATGTCAACAGAAGTCTTGTGAACCTGAGGACAATAAATATTGTTAAAGCTATTTTCTGGCTCTTCTTTTCTTCTTACATAAAAACTTGATATTCTAAACCTCTGGGTTGCTGACTACTTCAGCTCCAACTACTTCACAAAGCACTTTTTTGTTTTGTTTTGGGTGGGTTTGACACTGTAAAGAAGGACAGAGCTTTCCTTGTAGTCCAACAGAGGCTGGGATCAGCAAAAACTGCTGATGTTCAACATCCTTCAGGTTCAGTCTGTGACAGCTATGGCCAGAGCTAAAAACAACTTCTGTCTAATACTGTTTTGCCTGGAATGTTCCAAGACTGAGCAGAAGAATGGTGACACCACACGTAGCCAGCCAGTGTTCCCATGAGAACAAAGACTGGAAGTGCTAATCCTCATTTTTCTGACTGGTGCAAAATTCTCTCAGGAGGAGGATGCCTGTGCACTCACTGGATAATAATGAAAACCTGTTTCAATCAAAAGTCTATAAAGCAAACCATCTTTCCATTCCTATAGCAGGAGTCAAGCTAGGGACAACATTAGCATTTCAACATTTAAAGCATCCAGCCCTACTTTTAGGAAGCATTTTGTGAGGAACAGAACATTAACCCATACTGTTGCCAAACACCAGCATTTATTGTGACAGTGACGGTGACACACCAAGTATTATCCACACAAATACATTATTTCTGCACCTACAACCATATTGTTCAAATTGTTTCTGATGAATAAGTTTCCAATGGTGTAGGTGGCAGCTAAAATGTAAAGTCCCCACACAGACCTTTTCCATCCTGTCACAACATTGACAAAGCACGAGTGCACCTGCAGTGCTGAGCTGAGTGTGGTGTGCTGCATTTTCCACCAGTGGATAAAAGCAAATGTTGCCTTTTTTTGGGCTTCAACATTGCTTAAATTCTGTTTTAATATTCTTTCAGATTCTGTTTGTCTATCATAACAAAGACAGAAATGTAGTAGGTACATCGTTTTCTCAGCTCTTTCCTTCCTGAGAATCAAGTCCTAATAACATGGCATTGATTATAATTCAGAGATTCCTATTACATCTGCAAAAGATGAAATCTCTCCTTTATTATGAAAGCAGGGATTTCATAATTCTTTAGAAACAGCCTAAATCCTCAGGCAATACCTGTGCATACTCATTTCCAGTACCCTCGCTATTGTTTTGGAAATAACAGGAGACTGTCAGATAATTGTCAATTTTATTTTTCATGTGTACAATTGCACACACCGATAGAACTATAAGGATATTATTTCTGAAGTTTAGCTGTTTTAGTATTTCGTAATTATTCAAATTGTTTTCTGCTAAGACCCAAAAATTCCAGAGCATTTCCAGCCTTGAGTTTATCCTGTAAAAACAAAACACATATATATGTTGGTGCTTAGCTCATATTTAACTTAAGTGCTTTTACTTGTGCTTTAAGAGGAACTGCTGCAAAGAGACTGAAGGGCCTCTTCCAGTCTTTGCAGAAATCAGTGCACTGCACTGATTTTTCAGTGTTTCCTCTCATGTCCCAAACAGACTGAAAAAGGAGGAAAAAACCCCTCAAATGTAAAAGTCATACCTTCAGTTTATGGTCAAAATCATCCATTGAATCAATCAATTTTCCAGGTTCCAGTTCCCCAAGTGGAAAAGGGTAATCTGTCCCCAAAATAACTTTGTCCTGATAATAAAAAAATGGTACATTTTGTAGTAACATTCAACAACAGAGTTTAAATTAATATTAATGTGATACAATATTATAGTAACATTAATATTATATTTTAAACTCATAAATCTTATTTTTTTCAGATTTTTAATTTCTTTTCAATTAACATTAAACAATAGAGCACATACTTTCTGGAATGCATAATGAAGTACAAGAAATTACATGTATATATTGGACTGATTAATTATGAAAGTGAATATGAAAATTGTAACTTACACTAGGAAAAGAACAAAGCTTGAACACAATGATTCAAGAGTCTTTTGGATGCATTCTATTTGAAAAAAATGCAGGTTATTTATTAATTGTTTTTATGGTGGCTAACTGAAGTGATGGTATTTTAATTCTGATAAGCAGAAAGTTGAAAATGCAAATCCCAGGCCTGTGGCATGATTGCTTCAGTGAATAAAACACAGTTAGAACTTGTTCTAATGTTTGAACTCTGGTGACAGAGTTCAACACTAAAATAGGGGGAAGAAAACATCATCCAGTAATTTTCTGGAATGCTTTGTTTTTCTTACTTGTCAAATGCTTTTTAAAGAAACATTTTAAAAACAGATTTCCTACTCAGGCTGAATTTCTGTACTGTGGTGCTGGTTTGAAAGGTAACAGCCCCTGCAAGAGGCCTGCCTAAACTGCAATGATTAATCTTGGTTAAGTGCTGCCATAATTAAATGGCCAATAAAGGATACACAGTTCTTCCTTCTGAGTTTTGCCTTTCTCATTCCATGCCCTGCACTGGTGTGTGGAGTACAAAATGCATATGAGACTTTTAGTTACATTTCTTTAAGAATCTCAGGAAGTTCTCCACCAAACTCAGAACAGATGCTTGGATTTGCAGTGCTGAATTTGAAATTTTGGGCTAAATACATCCACACAAATTTAAAATTATCAGTGGGTGAGAAGCATGTGTAATAAGAAATTCAAACCAATAAAAACTATCTTCTCTGTGCTACTTTGAAAGATGTAGTAATGGCAGGGGGGTACTACTGAAAACATGACACAGTGAAAATTACTACAAATACTTAAATTTTAGAAAAGTATTTAATTTAATTTAATTTAGTTTAGTTTAAATTAATTCAACTGGTATTCAACTTCAGATAACAAAACCTAAATCTCATTTACAAAATTTAATGTATTTCTGGAAGTCTGCAGCTTTTTTTAAATGTCACTGTCTTCGGCTGGAACTGGATATTAACTGTGGGTTTGAAACACATACCTGAAAATATGGGTGGTGACATGATATGGTTTGTTTCTGAAAGTAAGTCAGTAAAAAGAAAATTCAATAAAAATCTGTATGCAACATCCCTGTTATCAGAGATGAAAAGAAATGAGCAGATCCTCAATAGGACCACATTGTTACAGGCTCATTTTCTCTCTGGAATGATATTTCCCCATTTTATCAGCCTCGGAGAGTGCATACTGCCAACTCTCTTGATTTTATCAAAAGTCTGTTTTCCTTTAGGCTTCATCTCCTGCAGGCAGGAGTATTTGAAAAAAACCCACAGTTTTCATTAAAAATGTATGTTTTTAAATGTCTCATGGATTTGAAATTGAAATGATGAATTTTGGACACTTGTTAGAATGTTTCAACTCTGTTGCCAGAGTTCAATACTGAAACAGGGTGAAGGAAACACCATTCAGTTATTTTCTGAAATGGTTTTTCTTACCTGTCAAATGATTTTTAAAAAAAAAAATCTCCACTAGATGTCACCCAAAAGTCTCTGAAAGAACCTACACAAACCTTCACCCAAAATCTAAACAGAAGAGACACATTCTATTGTTCTCTCCTGTGTTCTGTCCTTGGTTCTAATTTATTTTAGAAGAATTAACATAAGATTAACATGGGAAAATTTATACCCTCTGTCTAATAAATCCAGTTCTGAGCATAGACTAAACAAAATAGATTTGGATGTGTGTGCTTTGAGGCAGCTAAATGTATTATTTTATTTATAATATTCAATTAAATACCAAGACACTTTATTCAGATAAGAAAAACAAATGCCATATATTTTATGATAAAAACCAACTAAAACCCATACCACATTTATCTGAGAAAGTGGATTTTTAAGTAAAAGAGAAGGAAACATAGAATTTGTCTATCTGTTTACTAGGGAAAGTCATGTAAGACAGGAAGGTTTGTATATTCTTATTTATATCTCCTATATACTAAACCAGAAAGAAATCCCATATCCTCACTGGAATAATATATATTTTTCTTTTCCTCTCTATGCAGATATATTTTTTTCCCTCTATCTGAAAGTATTTCAACGCTAATCATGGGATCTATTCATTAGTAGTAAAATTAAGAGCAGTAAATGAGTAAGAAAAATTTAGAAGCAGCATTCTTGCTGTGCTTCCAGTGATCTTAGGCTGTTCATTTGAGCTTCAGTTTTGTGCTCATCTATAAAATGGGGGTTGCAATACCTGTCTTTAGCAACCAGCTTCAGAGGAGTGCTGTGAAGCCTCTGCTTATGAATAATGCTCCCAGCATTAGGGAAGTGCTGTTATATTCTTCCAAACTGTATCAACAAAGTCAATTTTCCCTAGAAGACTTGGAGGTCGATTCTTTAATTAGCACATCTCTCGTGTTAGAGAGGTTCATGGGGCTAATGATTAACCTCAGTGGACCCTGCTATGCAGCACAACTTCTTTCACAGTAATAAGAACCCAAATCTGAAAATGAATCTCAAAAAGCTTTAAGCATGACTTCATCTTCTTACATAACGAAAAATTGTATTTGCCTTGAATTTTGCCTTCTTTCTTACTACCATGATAAACTTGATGAAAAAAAGTCCAGAACGCTGTAGTCAGTTCAACTCCAACTTCTGGCCAGCCTTTGGATGATGGCTCTGGAGGAATCACCATGGGGAAGTTTTTGCAGAGATGCACTGAATCATTTAATCCCATGTCAACCCAGTTCTTCACTTTTTATAGCCAGCAACGCTGGGGATTTTGTGTTTATTTGTATTCACCTCAGGCTACCTCATCACGGGGGGAGCGAAGGACTGCAGCGATTCTGCACTCTTATAAAATTCTTTCTCAGAAATGTGTATTTCTGCTTCCATCCCCAATTAACCTGCACCCCAAACTAAGAAGAGATGAGATTCAATGGACACAACTCATCAGAGCTGTCAGTGGCCTTTAACATTGATCAGCTCAAGGCCAGCACGCCACACGCTGGTGCAGGCAGTGGCTGTTCCCCAGGGAGCCAAAGCCATGTCCAAGCACATCTTCCCTCACACTGATGCCCTTCCTGCACAGCTCTGAGCTGTTCTCTGGGGAGCTGGCCTATTTCAAACCTCCAGCTCACGAAGTTACAGTGTCAGCCTCAACACTCCATCACATTGTTTTTAGCCCAGCATTTATTAATCATCTGTGTGTTACTCTGCCAACACATGACTGCGCTGAAAGCGCTGAGATATTTGGTGTTTCTTTAAGCATTTGACTCATGGAAGGGTGTTATGTAAGAATGTCAACTTTCCTTAGAAAAAGAGGGAACTTTTTAATCTTCATGGTTATAAAGTTTGAAATCGTGATGAGAATGTTTTTGTTTTCAAGGACAAGATGCCTTAGGCTATTGAAAAGAGAAAGAAAGTTCTCCTGAGTGTAAAAGACATTTATGGTTTTGGTATCTGACTCATGACTTTTCAGCACTGGGATTGCACCTGATGTCACATTGTGTGAGCTCAAAATACTCAGAGGAGAATTAAAGAACACACCAACATCCTGTGTACTATGCTGGCCAAATTTATGGTGTTCAGACTCTTAATTTCAAAAGTGTACTGACAAAGTAAGTAAGACACCAAAGAAGCTAATGTCGAGTGACTTTTAGGTTATCAAATTACAGTCCATAATCTCTCCCCTCAAAGAACTAAAGTCCAGTTGCAAAGACTAATCACAATTAAGGACCAGAGCCTTTGTGTAGCTCCTTAGGATGAAAAGTAGAGAAATTAAAGTGTGGTGCAAAGACAGCAGCTTTCCCACAGCAGCAACAGTTTAGAGCAGCCTTGAGATGCAAAGCTGACTCTAAAGCAGAAGTGCCCTGAGACTCGTGTGCTACACAAGTTCAGACAAAAAAACCTTCCATTCTTCAGCAATGGATTCAGCATCCTGTTGTAGTTTCCCTCCTGCTTTGCTCTTGACATCTACAGTTCAGCTTAACAGATTCAGATCACAAAAAGAATCTGTGGTCTCAGCCAGGCTGAGTCACACTGCTGCTAATTTACCAAGGTCTTTCTAACATTGCCCAAACATGGCTCCCAACATTTCAAAATGGGTAAAAGGAAACAAGTGAGTGATCTTTTCTCCTTGCACTGGCAATTTAAAATTCAAGAGCTAGACTCATCCTTGTGTACTAGAACTGCACGTGGAACAAAAATATACTTAGAATGAACATGATATGGATTTGGGGAGATTTCTCAGAAAAGGAGGTAACAGAGGCAAGTGTTGAACTGTTACTCCATACTTTGGGTGTCTTATAAAACAGATGTGCACATCACACACAGTAAAGTTTTAAAATCTATTGAAAAAAACACCTTAAAGGCACTTGCTTACTATCAGCTACAGTCAGATTGAAAAGCTAATGCATATCAAAAACTACTAGGCTGTGGGCTATGATATATTTGCTATTTAGAAGTTGGTAACAGAAATTAAAAGAAATTAGTATTGAGAGGGAGTCCTAGTATTTTATTAGTAACCCATCTGGTGCCTAAAATTAATGCCTGGGACAGAGATGGCAAATGCCACCCATGTTAATACCCACTGATGTTATCAGAACTTTCCAGTACTAACATCTTATTAGCAGATCTTTTTTTGAGTAAGTTGACCTAGGTTTTATCTTGCTTGTTTCTAATGGGATTAAGCTCCATGGCAGTTTCTTTGCACATTTTATGGGGCTCCTTCCATAAATCTATTTTTGGTTCAGGGTGGGTTTAACAAAGAAGATGTTCTGTCTCCACTCCTTAGAGCTGCAGTGTTATTGTATTGTACAAACATATATGCTTCAAAAACGTTTCCATGCTATTGTTTCAAACTGTAGTTATGCTGTCACATGGTTGAATTTTCCATGAACCTTCAAATGAAAAGTTTTCCTAACAAGCACAAGTGCTGCAGGGCAGCTGCAAGCAGAAGTCCAGTTCCAAAGCTACAGACTTCCTGAAAACCCACAGATTTTAAAGTGTGATACCTGGCTCAGAGCACCACAGTAAAGAAAGCAATAGTGCTGCATTGCTATTTTTGTCTGGCCTAGGCAAGCCACTTCTGTACCAGTTCTAGTGCAGATTTATTGCAGTAACCTGTTCCTAGTATTAGAGAGGAAAATGGGAAATCAACAGATCCTTTTTTTGTAGAAAAAAACCCAATCAGCTGAGTGGTGTTTGTGAACTTTGGTCATACAGGAGGTCCTGATGACAGCAACAGCCCCATACCATGTGAGCCTAGAGACTGATGTATAGGAAACAGGAGAGGAAACTGCAGCTCCTGAGACAAGGAAATCCCTGTCAGAGCTTGCAATTCTGGTTTGACATCTGGGAGGTATCTGCCTCTGGCTGCAGACACACTGTCAGGTGCAGACATCAAGGCACAAAGACAGGTATCTTGTTGATCTGCAGTGATCCATTGGAAGCTGGCATGAGGGATGCCATCTTCAATCCCTTCCTGAGCATTTACTAAATGAGAAGGGATTACTTGAATGTTTTAGGATTTTTCTGTCCCATGCTGTACCTCATTTAAATGGTTTGCTAAAGTACAAAGATTTCTTTACAAACAACTAAAATACTTTTGCAAATCCATAATGATTAATTGTATCTCTGAGATACTCACTAAAGCTTTCCTTATTACTGATTTTTTTTTCTGTCTATAACTTGCCAAGTGGAAATACCATTTGATATCTTCAAGCATGCACTTGAATTTGAATATTAAGCCATTTGAAAACCATGCTCCAAATTGAAGCAGTCTTTGCTTGAAGTCCCATCCTGAACAAGTTTAGAGAAGGATGGAACTAAGGTTGACAGTGCATGATTTCCTGGATTAAACCCACCATTTCAATAAATCCATATGGTAAAAACATTATCAACATGGCAGAAACCCATCAATTTATTTCACTGGGCAACACTGTCCTCTTCCTTCCTGCTTTCTTCTTTTCTTCTCCTTTTGCTATTTCCTGGAAAATTAACTGAAGAATGACTCACCCACTTCTGGAAGCACTAAAACTCACCTCTCCTACTACACTTGTTAGCAGCCTTAGTGCCCCACGGTCGTGGACAAGAGAGTCTGTATAAAAAGAGCCAAGGTATTTTCTTGGATCCACTTTGTTGTCCATGGCACACAAATCAGGGCGCACGTTGAATCCATGGGAGATTCGACCCACTGTGTATGGGAAAGCTCCACCTGCAAAGAGGAATTTTTAATAAATTTTAATAAGCTGAAAATATGTAAGAGGGAAAAAAAAAGCCACCTTATCACCAAAGATCTGTAAGTTTTCCTGTCAGCTCTTTAGAAACTAAGTGTTCTGCACCAGTGGTTTTTTATTCCTTTACATTCATTAGCTTCTTTCTCTATTTTTCTCACTTCTTCACTACTGTGATGCCCAAATTCCTCCTGCTGCTTCCTCATCTCTTTCCTTAAACCACCTGCTGCCTCCCCTTCCTTTTTGTTTCCCTCAAAGGCTGTTGTACCAGTTCAAACCAGGCTAGAGAGTGGTCACTGAAGCAGCTGATCTGTCAGACTGTCTTCTTTGGGGTGACAATGCGCAGCTGGTGGCTTCACATGGTGACCCCATTAGCTGAGATACCAGAAAATACAACTGTACCATGCTCAGCCAGAGGACAGGAGTTTCACATGCTACACTACTCACCTCCATGTGCAAAGCAAACTTTCAGCTTGGGGAATTTTTCAAAGATTCCTCCCATAATCATGGAGCAAATGGCCATGGTTGTTTCTGTTGGCATGCCTAAGGAGAAAAGCATCTTAATTGTATAAGAGCTTTACTTTTTGAACTTCCTATTTGATTTTTAAATGTTATTTTAATTTTCTTCCATTAGCCTTGAGCCAACCAAAAAAGTAATAGTTGCAGGGCAGCTGCCAAAGGTCATGCATTATTTCTACTGGAGTGACATGGAGTTGAACTCTAATTAAGTGAAATGAAGACACAGGCTGGAAGTGAAGGTCTTCTGAATTCTAAGTCCAGTTTTTGCTCCATACCAGTAGGACAGATGACAGACAGGCTGGGTATGTCCTGAAATACCAAGTACATGCCTGATTCCCATTCTCCTTGCTCAAAGACAAATCTGGAATACACCAGGGTGTTTTCTTACCTCTGCTTGTGGGTTTCTTTTGTGTGGAAAGTGGGGCAGATACATTGGTGGATATTCCAGCACAGGTTTAGGGTTTGGTTATCACATGATGCCAGATCCTACAGTTTAGAACTAACCTGTCTCTCTTTGCTCCTGGCTGAGTTGGATGCCCAGTTAGAAACAGAATAAGAATTTAGGTTCCTACAGCAGGCCTCAGTTTCTAAGCACACCCAACATATTTAGAATATCATGCCATTTTAAACACCTAACTTCAGACATGCAGCTTGAAATTAGGATCTCAGTTCTCTTCATTTATGGGGAAAACGACACCTATCCAGCTCAGAAAGTTATTTTTATTAATGTTTTACCATACACTCAGATGCAAAGCATTATTAGGCTTAGTAAGAAAAAAAATCTATTTATAGTTAAGTAAATGCAATAACTTTATTTTCTTCTTAGAGCTGTGTTGTTGAGCCTGCTCTGATTAAGACTAACTGATATTATTTCAAGATAATGCACTGGTGATTGGGACAGCAAGATTTTCCAAGCAGAATGTGTATTATATATGTGTTGTGTATGCTTTTTAGAACTGGTGGCAGTGCAAAACCATGCAAAACAAACACAGAACAAAATACATGAGGGTAGAATCAGATCTAAACATTTCTGGGTGGCAGAACAACAATGCTCCTGTTACTCAGTGTTATAATTTACCTATCAAATGGGGAGAAAATGGAAATTAGATAATATCCTACATCTACTGAGAGCTTCCAAAGTACACATTGTTTCAGCTACAGTTGATGTAACATTAGATTTATTTCCTCTCTGATCAACCTGTTTCTAAGAAATAACTCAAGAAATTCTATGAAGTAATGCTTGGTTTTGCTTATTCCTTCATTTACTCTTTTTATTTTTGAGGAGCTCATTTCTAAGATTATTCACGTCTTCCTTGTTATCTGCTCTTTGTGAAAGAGAATACTATATTCTGTTGCTAGTCTGTTGCTGAATTACTTGAATTCCAAGTGTTTAAAAGAAAAACTAAACAAGCTTAGAAACAAATGACTTCTGAGTTTACACAACAGACTTAATCATAAAACTAGATTTTAAAAAATGGAAGTTTGACAGGAAAACGATGTAATTTTCTCTGTATTTGTACTTTACTTGGCATCAATCTCCTGGGCATAATCCAGTTCATATTAATCTTAATGTAGATTAAGCAGAATAAATATACACTTACCTATTAGCCAGGGAAACCAATATTTGGACATCCTCCCATCTATCTGCATGTCCCAGGGATGCACAAAGAGACAGCAATTTAATTTCTCAGCAGCCTGCAGCAAAAAGAAAAAGTCTAAATTTTGACTAACCATAGCAAAATGCATCTTAGCTCTTAGTCATGCTTTTCAATGACCTGCAAATCTGTACTGAGCAGTAGCACTAGTAATGAAAATAGGCCCACAAGTAAGAACTATAAGCAATAGTTGGCTGTATTTACTCCTCTGGGCCATATTCTGAGGTCCTCACTCAGTTTCACCACTCTTGCTGTGACTACAGGACTGGAAGCATAGATGATAATATCTTTTTTGTGAACCAAGTGTTTCTCAGAATAATGTAGTAAAAATATGCTTTTCCAGCTATGTTTTTCAGCCATCCTGTAGTATAAAACTTACTTGAAGCAAACATTCCTTTGGTTTCATTACACATATGAGAATGAATTCCCATAATGTCTTATAGAATCATTTGAGGATGGTTTTGCAAAATTGTTCCAGCTGCATTCAGAAATTTTCACTGAGTGGCACTACATTGTCCCCTTTGGGGACATCTGCCTGGCTTAGAAAACTTAAAAATATTCCTAATCCTTCCTAAGAGTTCAAAATCTGGCTGTATTCTGATCAGTAATCCATCTCTACACAAGTATGGTAATTTTTCCAAGACTACTGACATCTTTGGAAAGGAAAACAGAAGACTAGTGTTGGATGCTGACTCTGACTGTGTAATTTAACTGTGTACTTAAATTTAAATACACAGTCATCAGAGTCATTCATATGCTTAACCAGGATTTAACAGCTTCGTTTTGTCAGATGTATTTCTGGACATGCTCTAGTTGCTAAGGAGATTATCACACATTCAAAAAAATTTGGTTTATTTACCCATACATGCATAAATAAAAGCTGCAACTTTTGGATCGTAGGGAATAATTGCCATGTACATTTGTAAACTAAAAATAGCAATTCAATAACTGGCCTGGTAGTTTGGCAAAGTTCATGATCCAATATGGCTTAATTTCATAATCTGTATTATCCAGAGATGTTTCCAAAAGTGAAAGGAGGTACTTCCTACATGTGTGAAACACAAGCTGAAGAATGTACAGTACAAGAGAGAGATCCCAGAACAAGAGAGGGAATCCAGTAGCAGAGAGACATGGAGTTACTGGAGAGGGTTCCAAGATGATGAAGGGACTGAGCTTCTCTCCTGAGAGGAAATGCTGAGAAAACTGGGACTGTGTGGCCCCAAGGAGAGAAGGTTCAGTAGAGAGATCAGGAAACACCAGGTTGCCCAGAGGGATGGTGGAGTTTCCATCCTTGGAGATATTTAAAAGCCACCTGGGCATGGTCCTGGGATGTGGCTTGAGCAGGGGTTTGGTCCAGGTGTCCTCCAGAGGCCCCTCCCAACCTCAGCCACACTGTGATTCCATAAATGTGGGCATCTCCAAGAGCAGATCTTGATCTCTGACTGTGTATGGCCATTAAAAAACCAGTACAGGTGCTGCACCAAGAGGGTTTTAAAATAAATTGAGCACCCTGCAAAATAACCTCTGTGAATCAATTCCAAGCTGACAGCTCTAATAACTTGAGAAACAGATTCAGAATGGACATTGATTGAAGCCCTAATTTGGACAAATGACCACCCTCATCTGGACCTCAGTCTATTTAAGAAATGCTATCTATTAATTAATTTGATAATCAGTACATTCAGTTTGGAAATTTTGGTCTTGTTTACATAGTTCTTTACTTAGTTCTGTGTGGTACTGTAGGTACCTCTGATAATCTCACCAAGTTTTATCAATTGTTTCAATAGGATTGGATACAGTAACTTGAACTCAAATGCAAGCAGGGCAGAAATGCTTTATTTGATACTGCACTTAGCCTCACAAATCAAAAAGGCAGATCTACAGTGAGAACCCGTATAATAAAATGAAATTCATTATTCATTATTACAAAATAGAATGTAAAATAGAATGTAAAATAGAATGTAAAATATAAAATATAAAACATAAAAATACAAAATAGAATATATATCATCTATAATGTATCATTATAACATATAACATATAACATATAACATATAACATAACATATAACATATAACATATAACATATAACATATAACATATAACATATAACACAACACAACATAAAATACCGTAACGTAACATACCGTAACGTAACATACCATAACATACCATAACATACCATACCATACCATACCATACCATACCATACCATACCATACCATACCATACCATACCATACCATACCATACCA
>VZUI01042639.1:0-30994 GCA_013401135.1 Cettia cetti
CCCCACCCCTTCCTTTCCTGCCTTGGACAAGCACCCATAAGCACCCAGCAATTAGTTCCCTTGACAACCCAATGGGGAAAAATTCCACAAACAAAAAAACAAATTCAACCCCCAACACTCCATCAACCCCTTCTCTTCTGGGCTTCTCTCCGCACCAATGATAAGCTGCTCCTAAGTGATCTTGGTGTCAGTTAATAAACAGATCTTTGAAAGTGTAACTAATTTATAAAGTAACGCCTGACCCCTTTGTCTTTACTTAAGATCTGTAAGAAAGCAAAATGCTGGTGTAAAGCAAAATAGGATTTAATTTAGAAGTTCCTCTGCACCATCCCTGCACCCTGGACGGAAAAATACTTCTCACTAAAAATCTAGTGCTACATTAGTATCTATGACATCCTGCCCTCAAAAGGATAGCTAAAGATATTAATACTGAAAAATTACACCACTCCAATAGCTTACAGCTTACAGCTATTTAATAAAAGCATCCCTAACCTCTGACCCTAACAGTCCTAATCTAACCTACCCAAACTGTAAGTCCTAGCCCTACTCCCAACCAAACCACAGCCCTAACCACTAACCCTTAACTGTAACCTCTAACCCTAACTGTAACCCAAACCCTTGCCTTTCCTCTGCCCTTGGTTTCAGTGTTAGGGCCCTTGGCTGGGCTGGTGGTGTCCAGATGATGATAAACCTCTCTGCAGCCCAGATGTTGTCGGGGTGGAGTGCTGTATTGCAGCAGGTGTTATCCAGGTGGATCCACATCTGTGTGGAACTCAGGTTCCACAGGTATAACACCATGTAAGAGTGTGTGAGCTGGATGCTGTCCAGGTATAGTGCATCTGACAACATCTGGAAGATGTTATTCAGATGTATCTGTGTCACACCTATGTGTGACTCAGATGTGTCCCTGTCACACCCAAGTACAACCCAAATGTTGCCACCCCTTACTGAAATTTCCCTCCTCAGTTGATTCCATCACCATCGTGGAACAGGCTGGGATGGATATACATTTCACATGTGGCACCTATGCTGCTGCCCACATGCATCTGTGTCCACATACCTGACACAGGTATTGCTCAGCAGGTGTTTATTGCTATTTCCATCATAATGCAGCCTCTGTGGGGGCACATGCTTCTGTGGGGATGGGGTGAGGGCTGTTAGGCAACCTCCCCCACCCTAAATGTCCCAAGTGTCACCTGCTCATGACCTGCAGACATACACCTGCTCCTGTGTGGTTCTGAAAGGGTTGGGGGATACCAAGGGGGTCTTGTGGGGTGCCAAGGAACTCCAGGGGGCCTCAGGGGTCTTTGACAGGGTTCCAGGGGTCTCAGGGGGTCCCTCAGTGGCCTCAAAGTGGTCAACACGGAAAGCCCAGCGCCCCGGGACCCCCAGGTTGCTGCGGCGGCTGAGGCTCTGCACTGCGGGCGTGCGTGACCCTGGCACGTTGTAGTAGTGGACATCGTCCCCACTGTTGAACCCAGCCTGCAGGGGGGAAAATGCGGGAACAGGGGGAACATGAAGAGGGGAACAGGAGGACAGTAGAAGGTGGGGGGTAAATTCTGCCCAAATTCCCATTGAATTTTACCCAAAATGAGCTCAATTTCATCCCAAATCCAATTCATTCCACCTAAAATCCATCTGATTTCAAACCAAATCTCTGATTTCACCACAAATCCCCTTAATTCTACCCCAAAATCTACTAAAAATACCCCTAATTTCACCCCAAAATGGTTTAACTCCCTCAAGTCAAGAATCCCTCCTAGCCCATCCCTTGGACTGTCCTCCCGTGCACAGGGATGTCCCCATGCCCAGTGTCCCCTCTGTGTGTCTCCACCTGTGCAGGGATGCCCCCCAGGCCAGTGTGGGGATCTCCCTGGTTAGCGATGCCAGTTGTCCACTGCAAGTCCCCGTAGTTGAGCATTACAAAGCAGGTGATACCATCAGAGGCCAGCACAGCCTGGAAGGTGTTCACCTGCAGGGGACATTGTCACCATGTCACCGTGACCCCCAGCTGTGTCTTCATCCCTATGTCCCCAAACCTTTGGTACCACCATGGTTAGGGACATCATGGTTGAAAATCAAGATATTTGAGCCCCCCACCTTGTCCTACGTCCCACCTTGTCCGAGGCAGCCCCAAAATAGGCCACATGGTCCCAGGTGGCCACAAATGCCCAGGTAGGCTGTGGGGGCGGGTCCCCAGGTGGCACAGCAGGTGCCAGGTCCTGGGCCAGGCGCGCCAGCAGCTGAGGGTCCTGACTCTGCCGGTAGAAGACATCCCCTCCCAGACGGGTGTCCACATCAGCCCAGTATGGTGCCACAAAGGGACGGTGGCCTGGCAGCGGGAAGGGCTGGGGGGTGAACTCCGGGACCATGGTCCCAAAGGACACCACACCGTTGTTGTTCACCTGCAGGCAAAGGTCACACATGGGACACACCTGAGGGGTACCAACCACAGTAACCCTCCATGGTGGTCCCAGGTATAGGTCCCAGTGTCTCCAGTCATGGGGATTCCAACCATGGTGATCCCTGTCATGATGGCCTCAACTGTGATGACTCCCGACCTCCAGTCTGTCACCACAGAACCTCCCAGTATGGGCCTGGGAGCCCCAGTGTCACCCTAGAATACACCAATATGGGCTTTGAACCCCAAAACACCTGAGGGTCTCAAAGGTGTCCCCGAAGTCCTCAGGGACTCCCATGGTTATCCCTGACGTTCCCAGTGGTCCCTACTCACCGACATAGTCAAGGAGGAGGAGGAAAAGGGAGTGGTGACATCAACTCTGGTGGCTGCATGCACCTTGTCACCTTCCCCTTGGTGTCACCCTCCACCTGTGTCACCCACCAAATGTGACCTTCCCCATGTCCCTCTGGTTACATGACCCACATAGAGTGAGCGGTGGGCACGCCCAAAGAAGGAGAAGTTTTCCTGCAGGAAGATCTCAGGGCTCATCCCGTCGTCCTCATGGTGGGTGGCCTCATCCCCCACCCCTGGTCCAAACGGGTACAGGACGCCACCTGGGGACACACACCTGTCACACACCTGGGACACACACCCAGTGGCACACAGGACCCCATCTGGGGGACATACCTAGTGGCACATGTGACCTCCCAGTATGGAGCTGGGACCTTCCAGTATGGGCCTGGGACTTCCCATATGGGTCACGGATCCCCAGTGTCCCCCCAGAACCTCCCAGTGTGGGCATGGGGCCTGCTGGTAGGAGACCGGGATGTCCCAGTGTGGAGATGGAACCTCCCAATATGGCCCTGAGACCTCCTGGTATGGGCCTGGGACCCCCAGTATCACTCCAAAACCTCCCGGTATGGGCCTGGCATATTCCCAGTATAAGCCTGTGACCCCAAACTCACCCAGGGGTCCCACAGGAGTTCCCGATGTCCTCAAGGGTCCCCACTGATGGCTGAGGAGGAGGAGGAGGAGAATGGAGGGGACCTTCATGTGTCCAGGCCTGGGCGAGTGTGAGGGGATCCCCCATCAAACGTGTCCCCACACCCCCTGTGGTCTCTCCATCTTCCTCATGTTCCCAGTGTCCCCATATCCCCCCATGCCCCTCCATGTCTCCCCCAACGTCCTGCATGTCCCCAATGATGCCCTTGTGCATCCCATGTGCCCTTGTCCTCCCTTTGTCCCCCCCTGTGCCTCATGGCCCCCCCACCATGTCCCCCATGTCCCCCCATGTGCCCCATATCTCATGTGTCCTCACTGGGTCCCATATTCCCCAATGTCCCCCATGTCCCACATGTGCCCCCGTGTCCCATATGTCCCCATGTCCCCCATGCCCACCAGTGTCCCCACTCACTGCATTCCCATGGTCCCAGTCTGTCCCAGTGCTGTGACAGGAGCCACTTTATCCCCAGGGAGGGGACAGGCTGGGGGGGTGGGGGGGGATGACATGGGACACCCCCAGGTGGCACCTCCCAGGGCCCCAGGCAGTTCCGTCTCTGCCCAGACTGCAACTGGGGGGGACTGGAATGGACTGGGATGGACTGGGAAGGGACACTGAGGGGGGAGGGGCTGGGATGTGCTGGGGGACGCTGTGGGGACACTGAGTGTGACTAAGATACATTGGGAGGCACTGGGGGTTACTGGAAGACACTGGGAATGTTGGAGGGGCACTGATGAGGGACACGGAGAGGGACTGGGATGCATTGGGAAGCACTGTGAGATGCTGGGACGTACTGGGGGACATTGCAAGGTTTAAACTGGCACTGGGGGGGGACACTGAGTGACACTGGGATGCAATAGGAGGGACTGGGGGGGACTGGGACAATCTGGGAGGGATTTGGGAACATCATGGGGAACGGTGGGGGAAGACTGTAATGCACTGGGAAGGATGGGGGACAGTGGGGGTATACTGGGTCAGCTGAGGGAGGCTGGAAGAGACTGGGGGGTAGAGGGGTGTTGTACTGGGATAGACTGGGGATCCCGGGCACAGTGGAGCGGACTGGAGGGGGTGGGTACTGGCATGTACTGGGAGGAAGTGGGGATACTGGTGAGGGGTCCCCTCCAGGCGTGCCACAGCACACACCTCACCTCCCCTGGTGGACTCGGATGTCCGGGAACCCTCTCCCCTCCCCCTCCCTGACACCAAACATCCGGGTGCCCCCCCGCCCCTCCCCCCCCCCCCCCCCCCCCCAGCATGGGACTCAGGCGTTGGGAAATATTGACTGACGGCGGGGGGGGGGGCGTAGGAAGGGGGGACACGGAACCGCCCGCGGCAGGACAGGGTGGGAACAGCCCTCTCCGCCCCCCAGCTGCCCCTCAGCACATTCCCACGCTCCTGTTTTCCCAGAATTCCCAAGATTTTATCCCCAGATCACCCGCAAACAGCATTTTCTCACAGGTTTTATTTTGGGGGACAAAGCACAATTTTGGGGGTTATAAAAATCCGGGTTTTCCGGATCTGAGGCAGTTTAAGGATGACGTCAGCGACGGGGCGCGGCCACCCAGGTGAAATGTCAATTTTCCACATCACTGGGTGGGAAGAAAGGGAAAATCGAGGGGAACTTCGTGGTAGTTCCCCCAGTTTAGGGTCTTTCCCCCCTTTTCTGGACTTGTTATGCCTGTTTTTGAACTCTTTCCCCTCTGTTTTGGTCTCTTTCCCCAATTTGAGAGGCTCCCCCCTCCCCCCTTTTTTTATTCACTTTTACCCTGTTTTGGACTCTTTCCCCCTCTTTTTTCGTGCTTCTCTCCCACCCCCCCTTCCCCTCTTCATCGGGGATTCGTTCCCCTGTTTCTGGTGTCTCTCATTTTTGGCCTCTTTCCCTCTATTTTTTTTGCACTCTTGCTTCCTTTTTGATATTCCTTTCCCCCATTTTTTGGTCCTTCACCCATTTTTGGTGTCTTTTCCCATCTCTTTGAGCCTTTATTCTCATTTCAGGTTTTTCCCCCCTTTTTCCCTTTCCCCCCATTTCCTCACCTTGTTTTCCCCTTCCTTTCTTCTTTTTTTATCTCTTTCCACTTGTTTCAGTTCTTTTCCTCTTTTGGCTCCTTTCCTCATTTATGGGTTGCTTTTCTTTTTGGGGTTATTCCCCTGCCCTGTGCTCTTCCTCCTTTTTTTGGTCTCTTTTCCAGCATTTTGGGGTCCTTCCCCTAGTTTTGGCTCTCCCCCCTCTTTTTGCTCACCTTTCCCATCCTTTTGGGGCTCTCTTCTCCCTTTTGGGGAACTCTTTTTTCCCCTTTTTGTCTCTTTTCCATCTTTTGGGCCTTCTTTCCCCTTGGGGGGGGGGCTCTCGTCCTCTTTTTTAGGCTATTTTTCCCCCCGTGTTTTGGCACTGTTGCCCCTAGTGCCACCCCCTAGACAGCCAAATCCCCCCAACACACCTCCCCCAGTGTCCCCCACCTGGGTGAAGTCGGGTGCCCGCCAGGCCTCGGCCAGTGCCCGCGTGTTGCTCGTCACCGTCCCGTCAGGCCCTTGCAGGTCATTGCTGGTAGCACCGTCGTAGTCACCGCAGAGGCCACAGAGCATTGCCCGTGCTTCCCTAGACACCTCCACTGTCACCCCTGCAGCGCCCAGTTCCACCAGAAATCCCGGGATCCGGCTGATCCGGAGGAACGTGTGTGTCTCTGTGACGGTCAATGGTCCTGGGAGCTCCAAGGGCAGGGGGGTGGGGACCCCGTTGAGCTGGAGAACATCAAATTAGGGGGAAAAGGGGGATTTGGGGTGATACAGGAGTGAAGCATAGTTGGAAGAATCTGGGTGGAAAAGAGGGAGTTTGTGCAAAAATAATGGGATGCGTCAAGGCATGGTGGGGGTAGGATGAGGGACAACCCATGTAGGTGCTTCTCTGACATGAATTTGGGGGGGAAAAGAGCGATTTTGGTCATAATTATGGGGTGCGTCAATTTATGGATGTCACTTAGTGACGATCACCCACACAGGTGCTTCACTGGGATTGGACAACCCATGGGGACTTTTACCTGATCTGAAATTAGGGAAAAACCCCCCAATTTATTTTTAATCAAAATGAAGGTCAGGAAGGCATTTGGGGTGACAACACATAGTCGTGACAACATTTTTGGGTGCCACCCAGGGTGGTGACAACTTACCCAGACCTTCCCGTTCCTCCGCACAGTGATGAGGCTGTGGGGAGTGAAGAGGTGAAGTGCCACCACTGCTGGCTGGTCCCCAATGTCCCTGATGTCTCCAAGCAGCCGGAACCATGCAGGGTCCCGGTGGTCGCACATGCTGGCCATCACATAGATGCCGGTGGCCAGGGTGGCCCCAGTGACGCCGTCAAAGGTGACAAAGCGGGTGGCAGGGAACAGGGCACAGCGCCCCGGGCGTGCAATGCAGGTGCGGGTGCCATTATGGAGGCCGCAGGTGTGGCTGAAGGGACAAGTGAAGGGGCGGCACTGGAGGCCCCCAGGCCCCCGGCAGGTGCAGGATTGGGAGCAGTCAGGGGTCAGGATGGTCTCAGCAATCTGTTTTCCATGGATAAAATGTGGAAAGTGGGGAAAAGTGGCCTAAAATGGCCAAAAAAATGGGGATGATGATGGTGCAAGGTGTTGTGGGAGGGGGGAAGGGGGCCCTCGTCTGCCATATCCCCTGTGTGTCTCCATATCCCCAATGGGTGCCCATGGGGACCACCACCATGTCCCCAGTGTGTGCCCATGTCCCCCATGCTGGGAGACACTGGGAACACTGGTGGAGACACTAAGTCCCCCCACTAAGGGACTGTGATGCATTGGGAGACACTGTGGGGGGAACAGAGACAAACTGGGAGGGATCTGGAGCACTGTGGGGGAAAGTGGGGGAGGACTCGAATACCCTGGGAGGGACTGTGGACAATACAGGGAATACTGAGGGAGACTGGAGGGAAGGAGAGACCCTGGAGTGTCTCACTGTGAGGAGAGACCCTGGGGTAAAGGGGGATAAACAGGGGGATGTGTTTGGGGGAAGTGGGGTACACTGGGGAGAAATGGTGACATGGAGGATGCTGGGGTGTACTGGGAGGGACTGGGAACATTGTAGGAGGCGCACACTGGAGGGACCTGGGACCAGCTGGGGGAGACTGGAAAGGATGAGGAGGAACTGTGTGTCACTTGGAGGGACTGAGGATACCGTGAGGCAAACTGGAGGGGCCTGGGGAGACTGGGAACACTGGGGAGGACACACTGGAAGGAACTGGGATGTACTGGGAGGGACTGGAGACACAGGGGGCACTAGGGAGGGAACTGGAAAGGACTGGTGGAGAACTGGGGTGTACTGGGAGGGACTGGGAACACTTGGGAGGCACACTGAAGGGACCCGGCATCAACACAGGGAGCCTGGAAGGAGCTGGGGCTGGAATTGGGCTGTATTGGGAGGCACTAGGGCCACACTCACCTGGAAGTAGCGCCCCTGGTGGAAGCAGCCGCAGGTCCCCGGGAGGACGCAGCGGGCCCCATCAAACAACAGCCCCTGGGCGCACTGACACCCCTCAAAGCAGCGCTCGCTGCAGGGGGGCGGGGCCGACACACCTGCGCAGGCGTGCTCACAGGTGCGGGCACACAGCTGGTAGTGGCTCTTGCGGGGGCAGGTGAGAGCTGGGAGAGGGAGGGAAGAAACAAACGGGGTCAGTGGGGGCAGTTGGATTACTGAGGGATCAAATGGGGTCAATAGGTGTCTCCTGGGATCAGTCCCGTCCCATCTTTGGGGTGGGTGGTCCCATGGGGCTCCCATTTCGGGACATTGACGGGGCCCCATTGGTTGCACAGGGTTCCACTGAGGGACACAGGCTTCCTGGGTTGTTTTTGGGTTTTTTTGGCGGGGGGAGGAGGGGCTGGCGGTGTCTCCTTTGGGGGTGTGATTTGGGCATTCCCCAGATGGGGCTTAGCAATGCGGACATGTACCCCTTTTTCCATGCAGGAATGAGCCCCTGCTCCATCCCACTGCCCCAGACCTCCAAATTCCCACCCCCACCAAAATTTCCACTCCCTGCAGAATTCTTGACCCCACAAAAATCCTGACTCCTAAATTCCCATTCCCCCAAAACTTCACAACCCCCAACTTCCTGTCACCTCAAATTCCCAACCCCTCCATATACTCACGGCAACCCGTGGCCTCCCGCCACTCCCGGAGCGCGCCTCCGGCTGCCTGGCACGCGGCTGCATAGCCCTGAAAGCCGGGGCAGGGGTCGCCCCCTCCCCCGCACACCTGGCGCTCGCACGTCACCAGGTACGTGCGGGGCGGCACCGTCCCGTGACACCCCGCAAAGGGTCCCTCGGGGTCCGCCAGCACCGCGCAGCGCCGCGCCTGGGCCGGGGAGCAGCTGGGGGCGGGCGCCAGGCGGGTGCAGTTTGGGGAGGTGCTGCCCAGAGCCTCCTCGTCGGGGTCGTCGTCGTTGGGGTCCCCATTGAAGTTGCCGCACAGGCCCCGGGGGCGGCGGGATGAGGGGGGCAGCGTCAGCACCACATACGCGTTGCCGTCGTAGAGGATTTTGGGCCCCCCCTGGACCTGGAGCAGCCGGTGGGACCCCACCTGCGCCACCCCTACTGCACCCCCACGCAGCCATAGTGGCAGCAAGTGGCGCTCGCCATCCACCTGGGGGTGACAGGGTGAGGATCCCAAAAGGGAAGTCAGACCGCCAAAGGTGGGGTTAACCCCCCAAAATAAAGTTTGCATCCCCAAACACAGGGTTTGCAACCCTAAAACTAGGATCTGGACTTCCTTCTGCTCACCTCAAACTCATGGTTTATGTCCCAGAAAGGGATGGTGATTACACTCCAAAAAGAGAGTTTTCAACCCCAAAACCATGGTTTACTCCCCAAACCCAGGTTTAGCACACCAGAGAGTCTGCACACCCCAGAGTGCACACCAAAGTGGTATGTGTACTCCAAAAGTAGCTCTTATACCCCCAAATAACACCTTCCCCACTAGCATGTCCCTCGAAACCCCATTTTCACCCCCTTCCTTCTCACCCAACCTCTTTTTACCCCCCGAAACAGTGTTTGTACCTGCCAAACCAGGCTTGCACCCTGAAAAGCGTTGTCCCCAAAACATGGCTTGCACCCGAAAAACAGGGCATGCACCCCAAAGTCAGAGCTTTTACCCTAAACCAGGCCTTTCCTCACTGCTGCACCTCCCAAAACCCCATTTCCATCTCCTGTTTTGCCCCACAAATATCTTTTTGCCCCCAAAACCAGGGCTTGCAGTCCCAAGGCCCCGGGCTTCCACTCACCGTCACCTCCCACTGCTGTCCCCTGTCCATCACCACAGTCACCCCGTGTGCCATCACTGTCACTCGCTGTACTTGCGTGTCTTCTTGCTCCAAGGCCACTGTGATAGGCTCCAGCTCTTCTTCAGGCTCACCCTTCTCCAACTGCAGCAGCAGGATGGTGCAGGACCCCCCGAAATTCCCCAGCTGCCCATCGAAGGTGCTGTAAGCCCCTGCACCCAAAACCTGGCACTGTCTGCAGGTGCGGGGGTGGCAGCCCAGCACCCCATCCTGCACTGTGCATTCCTCATCACTGGAGCAGCCTGGAGTGGGGTGACACTCCAGTCCCCCATTTTCAGAGCAAACGCAGCGCTGAGTGCAGGGGGGCTCAGGGTAAAACTGCGCCCCCCGAGGGTAGTAGCGGCCCTCCAAAACACAGCCACATTGGGGGAGGGGCACGCAGTGATCCCCGCTCCGGAAAAATCCGGGATTGCAGAAACAACCCTCAGAGCACGCAGAGGCATCAGAGCAGTCCTGAGGTCCAGCTTCGCCTTGGCAGGTGGGGGGGCAGGGGGAGCCGCAGAGCTCATAGTGCTGATTTGGGGGGCACACAGGGCCTGTCAGGAAGGGAGAAGGGTTGGGAACACCAAAACCCCCATGGGCACAAAAATACTCCCTGCAAACCCTCAAAACAATCATGGACACCCCAAATTCCCATTCAGGCCCCAAATTCCCAAATTCCCCATGGACATCCAAACACTCCCTTGCCTGAACCCCAAAACCTCCCATCCAAGCCTCAACACCCCCTCGTGCAGACCCAAACCTCCCATGGAAACCCCAAAACTCCCTGTGTAGACCCCAAAACCCCCACTGACACCCTAAAGTTCCCCATGGAGACCCAAAAACCCCTGGGAACACCTCAAACCTGCCATGGGCACCCCAAAGCCCCCATAGACAGCCCTGACCCCCCCTTCCGCCTGCCAGAAACCCCAAAATCCTCCACAGACAGTTCAAAACTCCTTGCCTAACTTCTGTGGCCCTCCCTGCCCTCCAATGCCCCCCATACTCTCCCAAGGCCCCCAAGTCTCCCCATACTGCAGAAGGCAGCTGTGCGCCACGGTCGCACAGCAGCGCCTTGGCTCTGGCATGCAGCAACGTAGGCGCCAATGGCCTGGCACACGGTGTCCTGGTGTCCTTCGTACAGGCAGGCGTCAAAGAGACAGTCATCCAAGTAAGGGACGTGGTCGATTACGTCGTGGCAGGCGGCAAAGGGCCCCTGCTTCTTCCCCAGCAGCCCACAGTGCTTGTCCCCACGGTAGGCACGTTTCTGGGCATCACTGCACACCTGGCAGCCCTCACTACACCCAGCTGAGCACCCAGGGACATCGCCGACCTTCCAGCTGTCCCCCAGGTGAGTCTCGTTGTCAGCACGGTGGCCATCACGGGTGACAAAGTCATCATGGGGGTCACCATTGGCATTGCCACAGAGGCCACAGACGGCACCAGCGTAGGTGTTGGGGATGATGACACGGGCATAGCTGTACCAGTCAAAGGTGACAGTGACACCCGCGTCAGTGGTGATGAAGCCGTGGACGCCACGGAGGGACACCTGGAGCTGGTGGTTGTGGGTGAAGGGAAGGTCCAACAGGACACCATTAACCTGGAAAGAGAGTTGTGGGTGGCATGAGGTCACGCAATGAAGTTGAAAACCACCCAGGTATCATAGAATGACCTTGAAGACCATCTAGATGCCACATGATGACCTTGAAACTCACCTGATGACAATCCAATGACCCTGAAACCTAACCCAACACCATGGAATGACGCGGAAACCCACCCAGGTGCCACACAAGGGCTTTATAGCCCACCAAGACACCATGCAATGACTTTGAAGCCCACCAAGATGATTTTGTAGCCCACCCAGAAACCATCCCAATGACTTTGAAACACACCTTAACACCATAGAAGGATCTTGAAACCCAATCGGATGCCTTGAAATGACTTTGAAACCCACCTAAACACTTTACAAGGACCTTGAAACTCCACCCAGGTGTCATGTGATGATCTTGAAATGCACCTGAAGACCATACTATGACCTTGAGCCCTCCCCAGATGCCATGCAATGACTCTGAACCATGCCCATCACCTGCTCCATCCCTACCTTGACCTTCTGGGGATGTTCCTGGCTGAGGCTGAGGGTCATGTTGTACACCTGTATGGTGACCACCTTGGTGAAGGAGACCAGGTTGCTGCCACGGTGATTGTTCTCCACAGTGACAGCAAAGGGGATGAGGGTGGGGTCAGTGGAGCAGAGCCCAGCCAACTGGTAGACACAGGTACCCATGAAGTCGTAGCGGTGCCCATCGAAGGTGGTATAGTGGGGGTCACCAGTGGCCACGCAGATGGAGCGGCTGTTGGCCATGCACCGCCGCACACCCTTCACCACCCCACACACCTCACCCGGCTTACACCCGGAGTCCTCGCACACCACCATTCCCAGCTCCATGTCACACCTGCACCTGGAGTGACAGGTGTCATCGCCCCAAAACTCCTCGCCAGGGCGGTAGTAGCGGCCATCACGGGTGCAGCCACAGTGGGACACTGGCACGCACTGTTTGCCACTGAGCACATGGCCGGTGTTACAGGCACAGGTCTCCACGCAGGGCTGGTCACAGGTGGCTGGACTGTCCCAGTCGGAGCAGGTGGGTGGACAGGCATTGCCACAGGGCTCATAGTGACTGTTTTCAGGGCAAGGTAAGGCTGCAGGGGGAGGAAACTGGACTGAGGGAGGGATTAGGGGAGTGGACAGCATTCAACAGAGTGGGTGGGGATTGGGAAAGGGTCTCGAACATGGGGAAGGGTCTGGAAAACAAGAAGGGTCTGGATTGTAAGGAGGAAGGTCTGGGAAATGTGGAAAGAGACTGGGACAAGTGGGATGAGGTCTGAGCCATTTGGCAAGGGTCTGGGCCATGTGGCATGGGGTCTGGAATGCACAGGATGAGGTATGGGATACAAGGATAAAGGCCTGGAACATGTGGCAAGAATCTCGAAAATGCCGGATAGGGTGTGGGATACATGTGGGACATAAGGGTAAGGGCCTGGCTCATGTGGGAAAGATCTAGAAAATGTGGGATGGATTCTTGGAAAGATGTGGTGGGTTCTGGGACACAAGGAGCAGCTGGAACACCAGCAGAAAGTTCTGGAGAACTTCCAAGGATCACCTGAGGGATTTGAGGGCTTCAACCCAGGATGGATCCCACTCCATGCCCCTTCTCCCCCACTCTGGCTCCTTCCCTTCTCAAAGAAAACCCTAGCCCTTACGGCATCCTGATGGTGTCCTCCAGTCATGGACCATGGCTCCATGCTTTTGACATGTTGTTGCATATGTCTGCAGCACTTGGCAGAGGATCGACCTTGCCCCATCGCTGAAGCACAAGTCTGACAGGCAGTTGCGATAGAAGTCGTGAGGCTTCACTATGTTGTGACATGCTCTGAAGGGGCCCTGGAAGGATTTTTTGATGATCCCACAATAGTGGTTCCCGCCATAAAGCTCCTTCTTCTCCTCATCACACACTGGACATGTTCCATCACAATAATCCCAACAAATCGGGTCATTGGCTTCAGAGTCAGCACTTTTCCAGCTTTTGGCCCATGTGACGATAGCAGTGATGTTGTCACCAGCCTCAGGGATGTCGTCGAGGGGGTTGAGGTTGAAATTCCCACAGAGGCCGCGGACATGGCGGAAGTAGCTGCTGGGGAGGTCAATCAGGAGGTGCCAGTTCCAGTCGTAGGAGACCCGGAGACCAAAATCTGTCTCCAGAGCAACACGGAGCCCACTGGGACGGACCCGCACCTTCCCATCTGCCAGGAGCACCGGGAGCAACGTCACCTCCCCATTCACCTGCCGATGGCCCAACATTCCCAGTTATCTCAATGTTTTATTCTCAATATACACCAATATTTAACTCCAAATGTATCCTAATATTCTATTCCCCGCATATCCCAATTCTTTATTCCCAGCACATTCCAACACTAAATCCCATCTTATCCCAACATTTTACATCTTACATATCCCAACTTTTTATTCCTGCCATATTTTGTTACTGACAGAACCCAACATTCTATTCCCACTATGACCCATTATTTTATTCCCAAAATATCCAAACACTCCACAGTATTTTATTCCTGCTGCATCCCAACCTTTTGTTCCTGAAATACCCTAGTATTTTATTCCCTAGACACATCAACATTTTATCCCAGTTTATCTCAACATCTTATTCCTTGCATATCCTGTTTTATTGCTGACATATCCCAACATTTTATTCCCAACAAATCCCAACATTTTATTCCAATCTTATCACAAAATTCTGTTCCTGACATTTCCAAATACTCTGTTCTCCATATTTTGTTCCCACCATTTCTCAACTTTTTATTCCTGACATATCCCAACATTTTATTCTCAAAATGTCCCAACATTGCAACAGTCTGCCTCCCAGACTGATTGATTTATCCCAAAATAACATTGGCACTGGCTTGATGAAGAAGGAGGTAAGGAAGAGCTGGATGAAGCAAAAAGTGGGGAAACAGCCCAAATTCTCACATTTCCACCCAACTCACCCGGACCTTTCCGTCTTCATTCCGGCGGAAGGAGATGCGTTGTCCATAGACATCAACATTGACCAAAGAGACATAGGAGACAGATTGTATCCCACCACGAATGTCATTCTTGGCCTCAACCCTGAAGGGCACCAGCCCAGGGTCATTCCCATGGAATTCAGCCATGGTGTAGGTGCAGGTTCCTTGGAAGTCAAAGTCAAGGCCATCAAAGGTGCGGAAGTGTGGGTCACCCCATGCCCAGCACGTGGCAATCAGGGCTGGGACACAGCGGGATTGGGCACCACGGGGCCGGCAGCGCTCCTTGGGGCGGCAGTGCAGGGACTTGCAAGGGTCTAGGAGGGTAGGGAGAGCGGGATGAGCTGTGGGCTGGGTGAAATAGGAGATATACACTGCAGGAAGCCATGGGTGGAGGAAAAGGAGGGAGGGAAAAAGTGGAGGGAAGTCACATGAGAGAGAAAACTGTGAGATGGGAAAGTCCACAGAATAGCAAAAGCCACGGGATGGAAGAAACTATGGGGGCAACCACAGAATGAACCATGAGAGAAATCATGGGATGGAAAACCATGGGAAAGACCATGGGAAAAACAATGAGAAAAAAACATGGGAAAGACCATAGGAGAAGCCATGGGATGGGAGAAACCTTGGGAGAAACCATCAGAAGAGTTGTCCCATCCCTGACCCTTAGTGACAGACACAGGATTCTGTTTCATCCACCTCCCCTTCCCTTTTTTCCACAGTCAACCCCTCAAGCATCCCCAGATCCACTTTGCATCTAAAGCCTCCTTTTCCCTCGTTATTCCTCACTTTTATTGATGCATCCCAAGACCCCTTCCTGGATTTCGCAGGATTCATCCTTGGTGCAAGTGTGTTCATGGCAGGTAAGGCCCTGGCCAGGGACACAGGTGCAACGGCGCTGGCAGTGATCCCTGAAAAGCATCTCATAGGGCTGTGGGGAGGGAGAAGGGAAAAAGGGAAATCCATGAAAAAAATGGAATAAAAAGAAAAAAATGCAGAAAAAAGGACGTAAATGCAGAAGAATAGGGAAAACAATGAACAAATTGGAAGGCAAAGGGATGTACATACATATCTTCCCTATAAATAGGGAAAAAAAGGAAAATACAGAAAAAAGAAAGACATAGCTGTATAAAAATAGGAGGGAAACGCTTGGGGAAAGCATGAATATAGGAAAAAGGTGGAAAATTGAGAAAAAGGAATGCAAATGCATTAACACAGGGAGAAATACAGGTAAAAAAAATATTTAACTGCCTAAAAATAGAGGAAAAGAAAGGCAATGCAGGGGAAATATGACATAAAAATAGGGGGATGGAAAGGGGGAAAATGCTGGGAAAATGAGACAGAAAAATAGGGAGAAATGCAAGAAAAAAAGGTGTAGATGCATAAAAATAGGGGGAAAATAATTTCTACTGGGGGAAATTAATTTTTAAAGTGCAAATATATTAAGCCGGGGAAAAAAACATGTTGGAAACAGAGGTAAATGCAGAAAAATATGAGAGAAGGGAAAACAAATGCAGGAAAAATATAGGTAAGGACATAAAGATAGAAGAAGGAATAAGGAAAAGAAGGAAAAAAGGAAGCAAATGTATAAAAATAGGGGCAAAAATGAAGGGAAAAAAGACATAAATGCCTAAAACCAGGAAAAAAGCCAGAAAAACTACCTTATAGTATTCCCCATCCCTAAAGCATCCGCAGTGCTCCTCAGGAACGCATCTATGTCCATCAAAGACAAAGCCCTGGTGGCACTGGCAGCCCTCAGTGCATGTTTGGGGACAGGTGGTGGCATTTCCAGCACAGGTGTTGGCACAGGTGTTGGTGCAAAGGGAGTAGGTGCTGTTGGTTGGGCAGTCGAGGGCTGGAATTTTCATGGAATCATGGATTGAGTTGTATTGGAAGGGACCTTAAAGCTCATCCCATCACCATCATCCCACGTCCTGCGTGTCACCACTAGCACCCACACCCAAACAGGGAACACCTGTGCCCCCTCAAACTCCAGTATCACCTGGAGGTCTTCCCAACCCCAAACAGGAGACATTTGCCCCTGTGCCCTCCCAAACTCACGGCAGAAGGATGGTGTCCTCCAAGCTCCCACAGTGACTCCAGCATCTTGGCACACGGTGACATAGCTCTGGATATTCTGGCACAGGACTTGCGTGTCCCCTCCCGTCATACAGAGGTCATGGATGCAGGATTGGGAATAGGGGATAGGGTCAATCATGTGATGGCAGGAGCCAAAGGGACCTTCGGGGGCCGTGAGGAGGCCACAGTAGTTGGGTTTTTGGAGGACTGCCACTTTCTCCTCTGTGCAAGTGGGACACACATCCTTGGGACAGGTGTCATTGCAAGGTGTATCCATTGTTTTCCATGCGGATCCAAAGGCTGTTGCATCTGGAGCCAGTTGGCCACTGGAGAGCTGGAAATCATCATTGCGTTGGCCATTGTAGTTGCCACAGAGGCCACACAGGCGCCCCATGTAGGTCTGGGGGACCGTGACCATCACGTGCTGGACAAGGTCATAGTGGACAACAAGGCCAAAGTCAGTGCGGAGCAGGACACCTGTCCCATGTACATAGACCTCGACCTGTCCCTCGCTCAGGATGGTGGGGAGGTGGTGCGAGATGGAATCCACCTGGGATAGAGAAGGAAGAGTACTCCAGTGAGAAGGTGAGACAAAAAATTTGGGGAAAACACCTTCCAAACAATATTCTGACAGATTTGTGGATCCCACTGGGAAGGAAAAGTTCAGATGAGAATGGATTAGTCTTGGAGACAGGGTGAGGGCTCCCCTCATCAAGGAAACAGTTTTGGAAATGATTGAGGTAGAACAAAAAATTTAGGGCAAACACCTTCCGACCAAAGTTTTAATGCATTTATGGATCTTGCTTAGATAGAAAAAGTAGAGGGAGTATGGACTGGGCTTGGAGATGGGCTGAGGTGTCCCCTTCCATCAAGGAAACCCAGTTTGAGGGGCATCCCATGAGATTTGGAACATAAAGTGCCACCTTACCGTGACATCTGCCCCCTTTCCATGTTTCAAGGTCAAGGTGACCCCATAGACTTCCACAGACAACACTTGTATCCCGGAGACCTTCCCCTTCTGCCGTGCCTCCTTCTGGACTGTGACAACAAATGATGTCACATTGTCACCTGTGCAGGTCTGAGTGAGGATGTAGGAACAAGTACCAGTGATGTTGAAAGCCATCCCATCAAAGGTGACATAGGTGCGGTCACCTGTGGCCACGCAGGTGCTGGATACCTGCAAGGGACGCTGGAAGACACCATCAATGACCTTCCCAGGGCCACCATCAGGACAGGAAGTATTTTGGCACTCCACAGTGCCACCAGAGAGGCACTGGCACATCTCCTGCTCTGTGGGGTAGAACATCTCCCCCTCTTTGTAGTAGATTCCACGGTGGCTGCAGCCACAGTGGGACATGGGGACGCACTCGTCGCCGCTGAGCATGAAGCCATCGTGACATGTGCAGCCCTCACGGCACCGCCCTGGGCACGTGGCAGAGTCAGCGCCGCAGGTGTGCTGGCAGGTGTGCGAGCAGAGCTCATAGGAGCTGTTGGAAGGACAGGGAATATCTGTGGGGAGACAATGGGATTCATGAGGAACCAGGAAATTCCAAGTCAAATCCTGGAAGTTTCCTGGAATTCAGATGTGAACTTCACCAAATACAGAGGTTTTTAGCCCAGTTTCATGGCAAATCCTCAATTTTCTTCCCTGTGGATGTGATGAGGGGCACATCAAATGATCCAATGATCATTCATAAGGAATATCCCAGCCCATTACAATAGGAATTTGTACTGCTAAACCACCCGACTTCCCACATGTTCATGGAGAAAAACATAACATTCACTCAAAGAATGGGATTGCTCCACACTGGGTCCTCAACTGACCTCCTGGCTGGATCCCTTTAGCTCAATTCCACTATTTTTGGTGCATTTTTTGGTGGTTTGCCCTCTAAATTACCCATTTTGTAGCTAACACCAGGAAATTGGAGATTTTGAGGGCACAAATTATTCCAGATGAGACAACTTCTACCTTAGGAAGGGTTTATTTTGGGTGGATTATGGGATCAACCAAGACTTTGGGTGGAATTCCCACTGGATTCCCACCCACCTCTGGGTTGTTCATACATGGATTTGGAGCAGACTTGAGGATCCTCCCATTATCCCAACTTACAGCAGAAATTATCTGTCCTCCACCTCCCAATGGACACACCAGCAGCCTGGCATGTAGTGGCATAGAGGGCAATGATTGGACACATCCCTTCTTCTTGATCAGGGAACAGGCAGGAGTCATGGATGCAGCTCTGGAAGTACTGGTGGGCTTCAACATGACCATGACATGCTCTAAAGGGTCCATCCGCTTCCAAAATAACTTCACACCCCATCCCAGATACTTCCTGTTGCAGCCGGGAAGGTGCAACAGTGCTGGAACATTTCACTGTTGACCTCTCACCACATCCTGGGACATCCATGACCTTCCAGCTGCTCCCAAAGGCATCTGGGTCTGATGTCACATGGGTGTTCCTCATCATCATGTCATCGCTGGTGGCGCCATTGTAGTTCCCACAGAGCCCACATAGGGCGTTGGCGAAGCCACTGGGCACCCTGGCGGAGACGTGGCTGTACCAGTCGTAGGTGATAACGAGGCCAAAATTGGTCTCTACCACTGCGTCCTGCCCGTCACGATAGACAAGAATCTTTCTTTCACTGTAGCGATACGGGAGATTGACCAGCTGCTCATCAATCTGGGGAGAAAACCATAAAAAGTGATCAAATTTGCAGTCTGATGGTAAACTATTTTCAACAGCCAAAGCAACCAAAACCCATCAATTTAATTCAATTTTAAATTGAATTAAATTTGGGATTTAAGAGGATAAAAAGAAGTCCCAAGTCCCAAAAGGAGGCTGATCAACCACTCATTGATCTGGGGCGAAAACTATAAAAATTGGTAACATTTGGGTCTGATGGCAAATTCCAATTCTGCTTTCAACAGCTAGAACACCCAAATGACATTGAGTTAATTACATTTCAGATCTAATCACTCATTAACGGGATGAGGTTTGTGATGAGGTGGAGAATGTAGTGAAAAGATAAGGGATAATTTCCTAAACTCACCATGATTTTTCCAGGATGTTTCCTGCTGATGCTGATGGTTTTGTTGTAGACTTTGACTATCACCATGGCGATGGACGACATGAGGTTGGCACTCTGGTGGCCATTCTGCACCAACACCTGGAATCCCACCAAATTTTGGGCATCCTCACATAACCCAACCAACAGGTAGACACATGTCCCCTGGAAGATGAACCTCTTGCCATCAAAGGTCTTGTAGTGGGTGGCTCCAACAGCAGTGCAGACCCCAAAAATTTTGGGATAACAATCCTGGATCCCCTTCTCCACTCGACATTCCTCCTCGGTGCCACAGCCAGAATCCCAGCACACCGCCTGCTGCTGCTCTGCATCACAAACGCAGCGTTGGGTGCAGGTGAGGTCACCCCAAAATTCCTTGCCAAGGCCATGGAAGATATCCCGATAGACACAGCCACATTCAGAGGGGGGTATGCAGGTGTTGGCATCAAGGACAAGGCCCTCATGGCACGCACAGGTTTCCACGCAGGTGGTGACAGCAGCACAACTGGATGTCACAGCAGGGATGTTGCAGGTTGCAGGGCAGGCAAGGCCACAGGTGCTGTAGGTGCTGTTGGGCGGGCAAGTGAGAGCTGGACAGGGAGGGAGACAGTGGTCAGGGTGGAGTGGAACATGGTGGGAGAGGCTTCTTGGACTATCTACACAGATATCCTGGAGTCTCCATGGATTTTCTGACATCTCCACAGACTTCCTAGGCCTTTCTGGATTTTCTGGAGTCTCTATGGACTTCCTGCTCAGATTTTCTAGAGACTCCATGGACTTTCTGGACTTTCTACATGGACTTTCTGGAATCTCCCTGGACTTCCATGGCCTTCCTGCTCAGATCTGCTGCCCATAACCTTTCCCAACCCATGACCCCATGAATCTTCAATCCCACATTAATTAGGCTCCGCCCGCCCCAAGGACTATTTTCACCCAACCATCCGCTACTCACAACATCCCATTGTTGTCCTCCAATCAGAAACATTGATCCCATCCTCCTGGCAGTCATCAGCATAGATCTGGAGGGCATGGCACAACACGTCATGACGCCCCTCATTGGCACATAGGTCATAGATACAGTTCTTCACGTAGATATTGGGACTGATAATGTCATGGCATGACTGGAATGGCCCAGAATGTTGGGACAACTTCCCACACCAGGTCTCTGCCTTGTATGTCACCACCTGGTCCCATCTGCACCGCCCACAGTCGCCGTCACAGGTGTCCTGGCAGTGGCGTCTCTCACTGGCCACCTTCCAGCTCCTCCCCAGCTCCACAATATCCCACACCTGTTTCCCATCAGGAGAGACAGCATCATCTTGGGGGTCCCCGTTGTTGTTCCCACACATTCCACAGACTTTTCCAGAAAGACTAGCTGGAAGCTTGATCACTACATGATCATCCCAGTTGTAGAGGACCTTCAGGTTGAAATTTGATTTGACCAACATGGATTTACCCTTCTGGTGGATACGGAGCTTCCCATGGGAAAGGGAGATGGGGAGGTGTGAGCGGTGGTTGTTCACCTGCAGGACAACAACCATCAACACAAGCAAAATCCACCAAAATTGGGCAATACATGGAGTTTACAAAGACAGGAGGGGTTTTCATGCAAGGGTTACCTGCACACCAGCAAATCCTGGAATTATTTAGGAAAAGACCCTCAAGATCATTGCTAAATACATCATTTCAGTGAAATCCGATAAAATTACTTGGAATTTGGGAATGATGATGGTTTTTGCTTACGCTCACTATTCCATTCTCTGACCGCGCAGCAGTGACAGTGATGTTGTCCACATGGATGGTGATGGACCCAATGGAGGAAACTTTGGAGTTTTCCTTTTCCTCCTTTTTGACCTCAACAGAGAAGGCAGGAAGGGTAGGATCAGGATTGCAGATGGCAGTCAAGGTGTAGGTACATGTTCCCATGAAATCAAAGGTTTTTCCATCAAAACTCCGGTAGTGTGGCCCACCAGCGAGCCAACAGGTGGAGAAAGTCTCCTGGATGCACTCTGGTTGTCCATCCACTATGTCACACCTCTCCTCGCATACCAAATCCTCACAGGAGAGCGGTGTGGGGACTGAAAAAAAGGGGAGAACCCATGAATGGTCAATTGGACAACACCCAACCAATGGGGTCACACAACAAGGGATTGACTGTACTCACTGGCAGCACAGAGCCCAGGGAAGCCATATCCAGTGAGACTCTGAAACCCGAACACCAGGAGGCCAATGGGCACCTGCGAGTTCTCAGCGCTCTGCATCCTTGCGCTCACAGTAATGCTGGCCCAGGAGAAATCTGTGCCAGGAATAGCCTGCCACGCCACAGTGTTGTCTGGCCGATGGTTGAGGGTGGTGGTGGCAATGGCAGTGGTGGGTGCAATGAGGATGGCATGGTTATACTGGCTGGGCACGCTGCTGAAGCGGAACGCAGTGCAGTGTGCAGTGACAGGTGGGACAACAAGGAGGAAGGGACCTTGCCCAGATGACCCGCTGAAGAAAAACACCACCTGCACTGCCAACATCGCACTGATGTACAGGGAGGAGTTATGGTTCACCACAAACGTCTGCACCTCCCCTGCTGCCATGGCCACAGTGGCATTCCCACTCCCGGTGTTGTAGGTGATGGTGTTGTCTTCATCTGTCACTACATAAACGAAGTCAACGTCTGTCTGCAGCAGGCTGGGTGGCACCACGTAGGTCCTCCCCCATGCTGACATTGGGAGGAGCTGCTCCACCACGAAGTCAAAGCCAGCAGACACCTTGACACAGGTGTGTCCACTGAGGACAGCCACAGGGGTGTCGGCCACCACGGCTGTGCCAGTGAAGTCCTGCCTGCTCTGGAGCTGCAAGCTATGGTAGGGCTGTAGGAACAGGCGGAGCACAGCGCCGGGGACGTAGGTGGCCCCAGCATAGTGGAAAGTGGCGGTGGTGGTGATGCTGACAGCGGTGGTGGCAGCACCAGCGACCACCACGAACTCGGTCAGGCCATAAGTGTAGTTCCCAAGAGGTGTCACCACGTAGTACCTGGTGCCCAGACTCTCCATAGGCAGGAGGGCGGTGGCACCCACAGTATAGCTCTTGGTGCTGACAGCCACCACGGATATGTCAGCACTGGCCTGGACCACCAAGGTTTTATGGGAAGCCTGGCTTCCAGTGAGTTCCAGGTTAGCAGGGAGGCGCAGGGGCACAGTAGCATCTGGTCTCAGGGTGACATTCTTGGTGAAGGAGCCGCCGCGAAGCATCACCGACACCTGGGTGTTGGCAGGGCCATAGGAAGTGAGCAGCAGCTGCAGGTAGGCGCTGGAAGACTCGTCATCATTCTGTGGGAACACGGCCAGGAATTCCCGGCCCCGGTAGCTGGCACTGGAGAGTGCTGGGAAAATGGGGTAAAAGGGGGGCTTGGTTAATATTTATATTAACCAATGGGGTTATATAAAGGGGGATTTTGTATTTTTATATTGATATTTTTATATCCATCTTATATGTGTTTACAGATCAATTTTCCTTTTTTTAGAGTAGGAATTATACTGAAATTATATTAAGGATATGACTGCAGTATCCAACTTACAGAGTCTATTTATATATAATCATAATAGAAATTATATTTAGTTTATTATGTTAATAAACAATATTTGTATAAAACTATAAATATTAATACGTAAATAGTAAGTTCTTATTTATATTTTCTATTAACAAATTATTAAAATATATCAATGTGTTAATAATGTGAAATAATGTATTATTAACTAATATTAATTATATAAAATACTACCCCAAATACAATATTACTAGATATTTATATTATTATATCCCATGCTATTCATCTAGTATTAGTATTAGGTAATGCACTTTAGTATATTACTACTTATTAGCGCACTGATAAAATATTAATAATATAGGACTCATATATCAGTAAAAACATGTCAATTACTTTTTTAACCCCTTATTGTATTATTATACTTGTTATCCAGTACATAACTTGGTTATATAGTTTTCTATGTTCTTATTATACAGATCGATTAATTATAGCACTGTAATGTACAATACTTGTATTTAAATATATAGTAGTGTTTTTCTGTTATTTTGAACCTAATTTTAATAGAATATCAGCAAAGATTTAATCCAAATGCATGAATATTAAAAAATAATAATGTAATATAATAACAACTGCTGTGATTATTGAATTTATTTCAGTATTAATTGCTGTGATTATGGAATTTATCTCAGTATTAATCATCCTAGAAAATAAATTTGCATGTTATTTTTATAATTATATACAACAGTAGATAATTCATATTTTCTCTATAAAAATGTACAGATAATGATTTAAAATAATTTTCTTTCTTGTTCCCATAGAAACAGTTTAGGAAAAATATGATAAAAAATCAAGCAAAAATAAGCAATAAGGAGCAAAATTACATTGGTAGAGAATGTATTATAGACCAGAAGAGAATTAATATACCATTATATTATACTATATTGCAATATGTAATTAATATAACAATTATAATAGTGGCTATTACATTCTAACACAATAACATAAAGTCATTTATATAATATAATGCAACTCTATGTCATATTATATTGTAGAATAATCTAGATTTGTATGTAATTATATTTATAGCAATTTATATCTATTCTGTATTTTATAATTACCTCTCAGTAACTGGATATAATTATATATAATAGCAATATATAGTGTGCTATATTAATAAACACACTAATATATTATATGAATACAAAATATAAAAAATGGTTTTATATTTCACATCTTTTATACATCCACAAAAACATTTTAATAATTTTGTACTGAATTTTCAGAGACATTTTTACTAAGAAATTGCAAATGAAGGATAATGAGAATAATATCATAATTATAGAAGAACATATAATATATTGTATTTTTTATATAATTACAGTAGAGGTTATATTGTACATTCATACATATAGTGTATGAATATTATTAATATATCCACAACAAATAAAAATATAGATAAGTATTAATAAGCAATTATTGTCCAATCATCAACATTATGTTATTCAATTACAGTATTTAATTTTATTATTAACCGATTAAAATTTTAAGTATTTTATATAAGATAAAATGTGTGTGTATATATATATAAAAGTAAAATAAAACAAATAAAAGATACTTTTGAAGGATCAAAAATATTTTCAGGGACATTTTTCATGCTACAAAACAACAAAATAGCCCTTTTTGCCCCAAAACAGGTTAAAAAGAGTGGGTATGTTCTCCTAATTTTTTAAAAGGGAATTTTTAAGATTGTCAGGGGGAAAAAAAAAAACATCAAAATGAAATAAAAATTGATTAAAACTCCTTATCTGTGATAAGGATTTTTTTTTTTTAATTTAAAAAATAGGTAATTGGGAATGTTGGGTAAAAAAAGATAATTCTGGTGATTTTTTTCTAAAAAATGGAATTTGAGTGTTTTGGGGAAAAAATTGGGAATAAAGAGGCTTGACTGCGAATAAGAATAGGATTAAAGGAGGCTTTCTGAAATAATACATAAAAAGGGTTGCTTTTTTAAAAAGGGTGATTTTGAAAAAAAATCAACAGGGAAATAAGCAATTGGAATTTTAAAAATTAGAACAGTGAGTGAGGTGGGGTTTTTTAAAAATACCTGAAATCTAAAACAGAGTTCAAGAGGGCCTTTTTGCCTTTATGAATTAATTCAAAAAATAATATTTAAAGAAAAAAGAATAAAAAAGAAAATATCAAGGGAATAAAAGGGTTTTCCTTTAAAACGCTATCTAAAAATTCGGCTGATAAGAGATTTTAATGAAAATTAGAAAAAAACCCAGGAAAATAAGGAATAAAAGGGTTTGGATTTTTTTCTTTAAGAACCAACTGCTTTTATTTTTAAAAAGAGGCATTTTTTTTTTTCTCATTAAGAAAACCTTTTAAAAATAAATCTTTCCCCCCCCCCCAGAAAAAAAAATACAATTCCAGCATATAGGCCTTGGGTATTTTTCCTGGAAAAACATTAAACTGATCATTAGAATTTTAGCTAAAAAAAAACAAAACAAAAAAATAAAACGACAAAAAAGCCCACAACCAAAAAGTAAACCGAAATAACAATGACAAAGTGCACTTTTTTTTTTTTTTTTTCCCTGTAGAAAGTGAGGGAAAAGGGGATTTTTCCATGAAAATTAATGAGGCGTTTATGAAAAGAAAATAAAATTTTTAAAAAGAAGATTCTAAAGGCTTTTGGATTAAAAAAATACTTTTAAATGGGCTTTATGATAAAAATAATAAATCTGCACCTGAAGGGTTGGAGAAAATGCAAAATGAGGGAAGAGGGGAATTTTGGGGCAAAAACAAGCCCAGGGATTCAGGTTTTCATTTTATGTGCTAAAAAGCCTGGAAATAAGTACAAAATCCAGGAAATTTGGAGATTTTGTGTGGAGAACAGGGCTTTTGCTTACCACAAAAGGGAAGGAGGAGCCACCAGATCCCATCTTGTTCCATTCCTGTGAAAAACACTAAAAATCACTAAAAATTGTTATGAAAAAAACCCATGTGAGCCCTGAGGTGTCCCCAGAAGCCTGAAATAACCCTCAAATTACCCCCAAACTCCTTTTATTACCCAAAAAATGCCTTTTTTCACCCCACGGAAACCTCTTGGGGATTATTTTGGCTGCCCTTAAATACAATACAAATGTTCCAAACTCCAAGAATTTGGTCCAAAATTCCCCAAATTTAGATCCTAATGGTTTTTCTTTTCAAATTGCCCCATTTTGGGTCAAAATATTTTTCCCCCAATTCCCCCCCCCTTTTTGGTCAAAATGGAATTAAACAGCTGAGGCAACCATCCCTCCCCCCCCATCCTCCCCCAAAACTTGACGCCCCATCAGAGTCTCCATCTTCATCAGATTCACTCCAAAACCAGATGAATTTAAACCCAAATCATCTAGATTCATGTCAAAATGGGGTTAAAATGCTGATACAGCACTCCTACCAACCCCTCCCCTTGATGCCACCTGAATACTCCATTTCCACAAAATCTTCACTAAAACTGTGTGGAAAGGATTAATTTTCCCCCAAATCCCCCCCAGTTTCAGTCAAAAGGGTTAATTTTTTTTGCCCAACATCCCTCAAATTTGGCTCAAGCCCAGGAAAGCCTTTCATTCAACTTCTCTCACACAACCCCCCCCAAATTGGCATCAATTTGGCATCAAAAATGGGGGGGGGGAAAAACCCAAATTTTGAGCATGAGGGCAACAAATCTGAAATTTGGGGGAAAAGTGCACAAAAAGGGCAAACTCCTGGGATTTTGGGAGTAATGGGCAAAAAAATAAAAAATGGGGGGGGGGGGGGAAGTGTTTAAAGCCCAGCATTTTGGAAGAAAAAGCGTTACTTGGTGATCCTTAAAAAGGTTTAAATTATGAAACTTGTGGGGAAAAGGGGGCAAAAGCCAGAAAATTGGAGATGGGAAAGGGTAAAAAAATCTGAAATTGGGGCAGAAAAAAGCCTCAGTTTCTGCCCATCCCCAAACAATAAGGAAAACCAGGAACAAACAGAGAATAAAGCCTCCCCACTCTTCCCCACTCACCAGCCCCTTGGCTCTTGAATTCCCAGGATCCTGCATACACGGAGTGTTTATCCCAAAATCACTCTTTTTATACTCAAAATACCCAAGCCACAGCCAAACCATGCAGATTTGGGCAGATTCAGCAGAATTTCAGGACTGGGGGGGGCGGGGCAGGAGGGGCCAAGGGAGCATGACCCACAGTTCCAGAGAATTTGGGAACTGGCAGCTGGATCCTGTCATGGATGGGACATGACAGGAGTGGAACCCACAGGTCATCGTGATAGAATGCCACAGGGACGTTGTGGGACCCACAGGGATGTCACAACAGGTGTGGGACCCATGGCGATCATCCCAAATTCCCTGAACTCCCAGAATCACTGTCCCCATGGTACCCTCTGGCCCCATGACCCCGGGGAAAGGACAGACCTAATCCTGATGGTTTTTTACTCAAACTTAATGACCCAGGTCCCAGAGGGGAATTCCAAGGAACAGGAAATTCTGGCCCAAATGACTGAAAAAGCAGAAGAAAATCAGCTGGAGTCAGGAGAGACGATGGCAAACAGGGAATTAAAGGGCTTTTGCCTTAAAATGAAGACATAAAAATGACGGATCCCTGAACCCCACAGAGATGCTCAAAATTGTCCAGAGACAGAGAACACCCAAACTCATCCAGGGACCCCCAAAACCACATGGGGATCCCCCAAAACTACCCTCAGCTCTCTGAACTCTCCAAACCACAAGGTCCCTGCATGAACATGGGAGTCCCTGGCAGGCATTCAGGCTCCCCGGAAAGGTTTGGGGGTTCCTGATAAATGATAGGGAGAACAGAAATTTTGAGTTGCCCTGAAGGTGCTGGATGGAGCACAAAGACTAACTGGCAAAAAAGATGAAAAGATGTAAAGGTATGCGCAGAAGATCACAAGCATAACTGGAGCCATTGGAGAAATAGGTAATGAGGAATGTAGTGGGGGTTTTGCCATTATGTACCAGGAAGCAACAGCACATGCCCAAGGAAAACGCTCAAGGAAAGGTCACCTGTGATATGGAAGCATTCAGTGAATTAGACAACCAGAGACCCATTCGTGGTCCCTCCAGGACCATACCCTGTTGTAAAGTTTCACCACACACATCAGATTAAAGGGGAAATCTTTCAGTGTGACCGGTGCAGATAAAGAATGCCTGCTTCCTAATGCTTCAAATTGTGTTAGAAAGTTTATTTTCCCGTCAATTTTGGTATCATTCCCTTGGACAGGCTTACGGATCTAAGGGGAGCTGAGAGAGTCCCGTCGGGATTTGGGGGTCCCTAGGAGGGTTTGGAGTTTCTAGGGGAGATTTAGGGGGTCCATGGGGGAGATTGGGTCAGCGGGATCTCAGCTCTCTGCCACTTGAACCACCCCAAGGACCCTTCTCGACCCTCCTGGACCGCCAAATCCCCTCTTAGGATGCCCAGAAGCACACCAACCTTCCCCAACCCTAAACCTTTCCCTGGGGATCCCAAACAACCTCACCGGGACCCTCAAAACCACCCCAGTGACGCCCCCAAACTCCCTGGGCACCTCTCAGCGCCCCCAGAACCGCAATCCCCTCCAGGGACCCCCCCAGTGTATACGCCAAGGCCTCCCTCAGTGCCTCCAGAGCCCCCACGCCTCTCCGGGAATCCCCAAAGCCCGCCCAGGGACCCCACCCCTCCCCGCCGCGCTCGGCGCCGCCGCTTCCCGCCTCCCCCCTCCCCCGCCTCCCATTGGCCGCAGGGCCCGCCCGTCCCCGCTGGTCCCCGCCCTTAACCAATCAGCACCCGAGCTCGGAGCGCTGGGGCGAAACCAAACGAGAGCGCGGGCGATGGAGCGGGTGAGGCCTGCGGGGTCCGGAGGGGGGGACTTAGGGAATCCGAAGGGGAATTTCGGGGGGTTCGGGGGGACCCCGCGTCACTCCTCGCACCCCCCCCGCAGACGCTCAGCCTGGAGCAGCGAACGGAGCGTCTTGTGCAAAAGAGGTGGGAGAGCAGCCCGACCTCAAGTGCCCCTCGGGATCCCCAAGTGCGCCCTGGGGACCCCAATCTGCTGCCCCGTTCCCTGAGTGTTGTCCCGGACTCCGAGTGCTCCCCAGACTCTCAAATGCCGCCCCAGACTCCTAAGTGCCTCCAATTCCCTCCCTTGCCCGTGTTCCCCAAGAGCGACTCCGCGACCAACACTCGATCCTAGGCGATCCCCCGGATCCCCCATTCTGCCCATAAGTGCGTCCCGCAGCCCCTCACATTCCTCCCGAGAACACCAGCCCCGCAGGGGGCAGTGCAGGGTCAGCATTTTAGGGGTCCTTAGCCCTCCCCCAATCCTCTCCTTCCCCCCAGCCAGGCCCTGCTCAGGCCCCACCCTCACGGGCCAAAGAAGACGAAGCCTCTCCTTGGCTCCGCCTCCTGCGCCTCCATCCTCGATGACCCCCTCGTCCAATGGCGCTTGAGGCGGTGCCGAGGGGAGGAGCCAGCGCTGGACACGCCCCTAATGGGCAGGGCCCCGCTGGGCTCTGCTGCTCTGCGGGGAGTGCCCCAGGGGAGGTCACGTGACTCCCAGGACACTGCCCCCCGCAGGGCCCTGGGGGAATCACATGACCCCCCTGAGGCCCCGTGGCCAATCACGAGACACTTCCACAAGCACCAGGGGGAGTCTTCACCCCAGGCTGTCTCCCGGGAGCCCTGGTGGCAGGAGCCACGTTGGAGGTCACATGACACCCACAAGGCCCTCCGGCCAGTGAGGAGCAGGTGGCTGGATACCCTGCAGGGGGCACTATACTCACAGTCACGTGACTCCCACGGGGTCCCCCGGCAAATCAGCAGCAGCTGCTGTGCATCTCTGGACCAGGGGGTGCCACCCTGTTGGAAGCAAGAGTCCCATGAATCTTTGCGGCAGGAGCCATTTCAGGAGCCACATGAGTGCCTCAGGGCTTGGCGGTGTGTACCAGATTGGAAGTCACGTGACTCCCAGGGTGCCTTGCGGCCTGCAAGGGAGGCGCTTCCTGAGCCCCTGTACCGGGGAGGGCCGGGCTTGAGGTCGGGTGACCCCCATGAGGCCCCCCCACAGCCAATCAGGAACAGAGTTCGTGATGCCCTACAGAGGGAACCGCTGCAGCAGCCACTGGGTGAGGCACCAGAGGAGGTCTTGAGGATGGTGGCGTAACTTGTGGGTCATGGGGTCACTTGAGAGCTGGTGGGCATTTGTGGGTCAGAGGGGTCACTGGTGGGGCTGGAGGCACCCTTGTGGGCCACAGGAGTCTCTTGTAGGCCAGGGTTGGTCACTTCTGGGGCAGGGTGGGGCAGCTGTGGGTCAGAGGTCCCTTGAGGGGCTGAGGGGGCACTTGTGGGTTGGGGAGGCAGCTCTGGCTCAGGAAGTCTCTTGTGGGTCTGGGGGAACACTGGTGGGACTGCCACTCCCTGTGACTTGCAGGCTCCCAAGGCCCTCTGCAGGACCCCCTCCTCTGGATGCTGCAATGCCACCGCTGGGCCATAAGGGGACGCCTTCGGTAGGACACCCCTGCCCCAGATTTCAGGGGTTCACCACTGTATCTCCCCAAATGCCCCTAATCCCCCCTTTGCTCTCCCTTTCCCTACTCTAGGGCCATCGAGACCCTCCTGGAATGCCCAGCTGGGCACCCCCAACCCATGGTGGGGCCAATAAAGAAATGATACACCCCAAAATTACACCAGGGAGGTGTGGAGACCCCCAAAATCCCCTCTCTCCCCAAATGTCCCCAAGAGCATTGGGGGGGTTCTGGGGGCTCAAAAGAGGGTGTTGGTGGGGTGCTGGGTGTCTGTAGAGGGCCTGTGAGGGTCTGTGCGGTGTTTGGAGGGGCCCTGAGGCAGCAGAAGGAGTTTGAGGGAGGGGGCAATCGGGAGTGGTTGGGGGGACACTGGGTGTCTATAGAGGGGTCCAGAAGAGGTCTGTGGAATTTGGGGGGGGGGGGGGGGGGGGGGGGGTCAGAAACTCCCCCTGAGCTCCCCAAAGTCCCTCGGTCCCTCC
>VZUI01042645.1:0-16401 GCA_013401135.1 Cettia cetti
GGGGGGTTCAGCAGGGGAGTCAGCAGAGGGTTCAGAGGTTGGATCAGCGGGGGCTTCACCCGCGGGTTCAGTGAGGGGTTCAGCGGGTGGGTCACAGAGTGGTTCTAGGGGCAGTTCAGCGGGTGCTTCAGCGAGGGGCTCGGCAGATGGAGCAGTGGGAGGATCACAAAGTGCCTCAGCGAGGGGTTGGGCGAGAGGATCACCGGGCTCCCCGCCGCCACACGTGCTCCGGGCCGCGCCGCCAGGGCCCAGTTCCGGGGGAGGAGCCGCTCCGCCGCCCGCCCCTGCCGGCCCTGCCTCTGCCGGGCCCTCGGCAGCGGGCTGGGGCCCCTCCAGCCGCTCCCCGCCCGGGCCCGGCGGCAGCACCACGGGCAGCGTAACCTGCAGCTGCCGCTGGGCCCGGTTGAAGGCGGCGCGCCCGCCGCTCTCGTCCACGTCGTAGGGGAGGAGGATCCGCAGGCGGTAGGCGGGACGCTGCGAGTCCAGCCGCAGCTCCCGCCCGCGGATCTCCAGCTCCGCCTGCTCGGCAGAGCGCAGCAGCGGCAGCTCCACCGTCACCACCAGCTCCCGCGGCACCGGGCTGGGCGCCGAGTCGCGGCAGTGCCGGTAGTCCTGCAGGTCCACGTAGGAGCGGTGGCGGATGCTCCAGCGCGGCGTGGTGGGGCCGGGGGGCGGCGGGGGCGCGGCGGGCGAGGAGCCTCCGGCGGCGGGCGGCGGGGCAGCGGCGGGCGGGAAGGGGAAGGGCGGCAGCGGGGACTCCCCGTCGTCGGGCGGCTTTGGGGGGCCGCCGGGCAGCGGGGAGCGGATGACGGGCGCCTGTGGGACGCCCTTGTAGGAGACTCCTCGCAGGACGGACGCGTTGTTGCGGTCCAGCCGCACCCCGCACTGGCTCTCCACGGCCTCCAGCGCCGTGTCGCAGAGCAGGCGGCGGAAGCGGGCGCTGCGGGCGGCCAGGCGCAGGGCGGCAGGGTGGAACACCACGTCGTACAGGAGGCGGCGGCGGCCGGCGGGGCGCAGCTCCTCGCGTCCCGGGGCCAGGCTGTAGGGCAGCTCCCAGCGCTGCCCGCCGCGCTCGGAGCGGGCCCGCGGCTCCCCCATCAGCGCGTTGCTGCAGACATTGATGTAGCAGCGGCGGGAGCCCTCCTGGCTCGTCCGCAGCACGAAGCCCGGCGTCGGGTGCACGAAGCGCACCTCCACGCCGCGCTCCCGCTCTAGCGCCGCCACCTCCTCTTCGTACAGCCGGCGCTGCTCGGGGTCGTTCAGCTCGGCCGCGAACTCTGCGAACAGCTCGCGGAAGCGCTCGTCGCGGAAGGCTTTCCGGAGCCGCTCCGCCTCCTCGGCGCTGAGGTCCAGGTCGTGCAGCCGCCCCGCGCCCGCCATGGCCCCGGCACGGCCGGGAGCGCTTCTGTGGGGACGCCAAACAAGATGGCGGCCGTTGCTGTAGTGACGGTAAACAAGATGGCGGCGGCGCAGCGGTTACTATGGAGACGGCAAACAACATGGCGGCGGCCCCTCAGGCCTGAGGCCTCCGTCCTGGCCTCGCCTTTTCCTTCCTCTCGGTGGCTTCCAGCCATCACCTCTGGCATCAGCAGGGCAGGTTTTCTACCGTCATCTCACCCTGCAAAGTTTATGTTCCCATCCCACAGTTCTGAGCTCCACGGCCATCTCCTCACAGCTTCCATCCCAGCCCTGCTGTCCCCTCAGAGCCCGTATCCCACTGTCCCTCCTCGTTCCTGCCCTGGCCCTGCCAGCTCAGCGGGCAGGGGGCTGTGGAACAGCTCCAGTGCCGAGGCTCTGCTCTGTTGCACACGTGGTGTGGGCACTTGGGGGTAGCCCCACTCTGCTCTCATGCCCACCAGCACTTGGAGCAGGTTTTTGCTTAGTTTCACTCTTTCTCACTTTCCTACGTCAAGATTTCCTTCTCCCAGCCTTCTCCAGAAGTTCTAAAGCATCATGTCCTTGCTTTTACCACTCCTTGTCCTGTCTGCATAACACCATCTTCAAATAGTATAAAAAATCTCACAGATCTTTCCTGGGCATTTCCCAAAGAAAAGTCCTATCCCCATTCCCAGCCTCCCTTGCAGGTAACCAGCTATCCAAGTTCTCCTTAATTCTTTATTTAAAAATGCTCCTTTCATATTTTCATATTTGATACAGTTGGTTCCTCCATTTGTCTTTTTTATGCTTTGCCAATTATTTTTCACTCTGACTTTACAATTTATCTAAACTGACACCAGTGTCTTTTCCTGTAAAAGTTTATTTGTGTACAAAACAAATCGGTTTTGACTTTGACATTCATTATAAAAAGTCCAGAATACATCATGAAACTAAGGCATGTAAAAAATAAGAGCTAGAGCTGATTTCACATGAGTTCACTGCCTTTTTTCAGTGCCACAGAAATTCAGAGTCCTTGAAGCTTGCTGAAAATACCAAAGAAAAACAGTATTTAGGTTTATTTTAAAAACAGTTCACAATGCTATTCTCTTTCTTTATCTAGGAAAGACTTGATCATGTTTTCAACTATTTAAAGACCTAAAGTATCTCATGGTGTGATATTTTTTATAGTCAAGTAGAAGTTTAATGGGCTGACCCATTATTAATTCCCTGGGAAGGCCTCTCCAACAAGGAGAAGATAAATTTATGCTTTTCTTAATGGGTTGTACCATCATTTAAACAGGTAAATTTTCATCCATTTTAAGCCCTTTGATACATTTTAATAATTTTTTGATGTTGCAGCTGGCTTTTTTCCAGTCAGTGGAACAAGTGCAGATTTAAAAATATGTGAAATCAAAGCCTGAAAGTGGCTTTTGGGCTTGATGATTACAATGAAATTAAGCAAAAATTGTTCCTAAATTTAATTAATTTACATAACAACCATCATCCCCAGAAACAAATCTGCTTCCCAATTAAGTCTGTATCATTGAAAATCAGGCAGTGCGGTCATCTCTCCTTTTACTTTTGGATTGTGCTTCCCATCATTGATATTTGTAATTTTTAAATTTATCACTTTAGTTCTGGGCATTTGAATTTGTTACACTACCTAAGTATGAAGTGTAAGTTAAGCTGCTAGAAAATCAAATATTACCAATTTTCTGTGATTTTTTCTCCTGATATTTAGAAACTCAGCACCTAAGAAAAATCCATTTACCTGTCTTCAACTGTCTTGTTGGAGGGGTAGAACACCTTGAAGGAAAATCCACTTCTGGGAAACGAACCCTGTGGAAAGAAAAGGGGAAAAAACCCCACATTTGTGTGAGGAAAACCCAGTGCAGGGAGTGAGGAGGTTGGGATTGGAGTGCTCAGGGGGTCTTACAGGGTTGATGCAGAGGCAGTCGGTGTTGGTGACAGTGAAGGGGTCGTGTTTGTCAGCGGTGACGAGCACGTCTGGCACGGGATAAACCCTCAGGGAATAATCATAGGCCCAGAACACGGGGCTGACGTACAGAGGCAGCGGGCTCAGGTGCCCCTGGGATAAAATGGTCTTTACAAACTGCAAAAAAACAACCCAAAAAACCCATGAACATTTGGTTTTGAAGCATTTATCCCCTGTGATAAAATCGTCTTTACAAACTGCAAAAAAAACCACCTCACAAACACTTGGTTTGAAACATTTGAAGCATTTATCCTCTGGGTTAAATCGTTTTTACAAACTGCAAAAAAAAACACCTCACAAACACTTGGTTTGAAACATTTGAAGCATTTATCCTCCATGATAAAATCGTCTTTACAAACTGCAAAAAAAACCACCTCACAAACACTTGGTTTGAAACATTTGATGCATTTATCCTCTGGGATAGAATGGTTTTTACAAACTGCAAAAAACCAAACAAACAAAAAAGCAAAACAACAAACCACCCCACAAACACTTGGTTTGAAACATTTGAAACATTTATCCTCTGGGATAAAATGGTTTGAAACAACTAAAGCATTTATCCTCTGGGAAAAAATGGTCTTTACAAACTGAAAAAAAAAAAAAACCTAAAAATCCCACAAACACTTGGCTTGAAACATTTGCTGCAAGCTCAGTTCATCCCTGCACGTGCTAGTGTGTGTTAATAAAGAAGATTTTTGAACCTGGAAATGTTTGGGGTTTTTTTGTATCTCATTTCTTCTGATTATTAATGATTTCTAGAGTAAAGCAGTGACTCTCCTCCAGCACTGAGCAGCTCTTTCCTTTCTTGAATTGTGGAGGTTTTAATGCACAAAGACCTTTTTAAAGAACATCAGCCAGTATTTGAAGATGTCAAAATTCTCTCATCAATCAGACTCTCCAGGACAATCTACTCACCTGTTCCTCCAGCCCAGAAAGTACCAACACTGCCACAACTCTCATTTTTTGGTCTTTATTTTCCTTATTGCTTTCCAGTTAACTACAAGACTCACACTTAAAAAGTCTTTTCCCTGAACTGAAGAAATCATTTGATTTCCAGATGATTTTCCTTTCTTAGTGACAAAATTTCCTTTTTTTGTTGTTGTTTTTTTTTTAACACAGATGGCTGAATTAAAATAGGCAAAAAAGGCAGAGGAAAACTGGAATAGGCAAAAAAACAAGCTGCAGAAGGTGCTGCAATTTTACATTTCCTTCATGATTCCTTCCTGGAAAGCCCTGGATGAGGACAGGGAAGTGTCAGGAATCCAAATGTGCCCCCCAAACCAAAGTACCTTTGTCTATGGGGGGTGTTCACAGAGACACTGAGCTAAAACAACTTTCTGAGTCAAGCAAACAAAAAAACCCTCCTGTGAAATAAATAAAACCAGACTCCATTCATCACTGCAATGAGCCAGGACTACCTGGATCGTTCTCATCCAATTATATCAGTAAATCCCATCAGCTCCTGCTGTGGATTCATTAAGGAACCACAACCCAGAGCACTGTGCTGGTGTGTGAGAAGCAGAATTTCAATTTCAAGTGAGGAGACAAAACAAGCAGATGAATTTTAGAGAAAGTGACCTGCTGCTTTACTGCAAATGGCACTGGGTAACCCATCAAATCTTTAAAAAATGATAATTTGCATTAAAAATTGCCTTTAGGAATCATGGTTTCTTGGCAGGATGTTGATGGTTGGTGCACACACAGTTGGCTGCTCTGAGTATCATGGTTTGAGTTATTTCGCTGTCAAAATGTAAAGAAAAGTAAGAATACTAAATGCATTACAACCCCTCTGGGTTACTCATGCAATGTGTCACAAGAATGAGGATCAGAGCCCCCAAAATCCAGCCCTGCTGATCAATAAAATCAAAAATCCTGGCAAAAAGTGGTGGACTCGACTCACTCACGTGGTTGGGAATGTCCATGTTGCTGCTTGGGAAGCGGACACAGTTCCTGCACATTTTGTTGACCAAATCTTCCCGAAAAATAATGATTTCTTGTGTGCAGTATTGAATCCTGAGGGGAAAACAGCAGTGAAATGAATTAAGGTTAACCTAAAAATGAGGAGAGTCTCCCTCTAATACAAATTGAATGAAAATATTTATTTCCCTTCTCATTCAGAAAAAAAATTATGCTTTTGAGCAGGATTTTTATATTCAATATCATTTTTTAACACTACTTCATTTTTTCACTGATTTTTTATATCTTAATGTATTTAAAACAGTTACAATTCATGCAAGTGAAGAATTCTATTCATTTGAAAAAAATTAAGGCAAAATTTTCCCAAAATCTGTAGTTTTGAAATTTTTCTTAGTAAAAAAAAAATATAATAAGAAAACAGCTGTTACATGGTTACCTGCAGGGATTTGTGGTGAAAACTGAAAATGGCACCAGCTGTCTGAATTCCTGAGTGATAATTTCAGCCAGGGGGGGTCTAAAATAAATAGAAGAGGTATCAAAAAAGACTCTTACCATCTTTAACTCAAATTTCACTCAAAATTCCAAGATTTGAGGAAGTGAAGCAAACTGACCTTGGTAAAATAGAACCAGGCCCAGGATCTTCAGGACCAGGGACAAACACAAATCGACTGCTAAAAAAAAAAAAAAAAAAAAAAAAAAAAAAAGGTTTAACAAATCTCTTTTATATAAACTGATCCTAAAAACTGGGTCTGATGCTCTGAATTTAGAGAGCAGGAGCAAGGAAAGTATTCCAGGGAGAGACCTTGGCTCCCTCATTAGCAGTTTCCATGCCCAAGCTATTTTAGATAAAATCAAACTCACCCTGCTCCCAAAACAAACCTGCAGGCCTGTTACAAAACCAGCTTTTTATCTGATCACAGCTGGCTCACAAGACTGAGAAAATAGGGTAAATCTCAGCTTCTCCAAGTAATTAAAGGCTTCACAAAATAAAGAGATTTCCCCTTGCTCTGTACCTGTTATGGATGCTGGGATGTTCACATATAATATCTGCCAGAGCCTTCAAGGAATCTGGGAAAAACAGGACACAGCACCTGGTTAGAAATAAACACACCGTGGCTGAATCCCCCCTCTGCTGCAGTGCACTTTAAAAAGAAGGGTTTATTTTCTGCTCTCCTCATTTGTTTGCCATCATTATTTTAATTTAATGCACATGTCTGGCTGTTTACAAAGACTTCCCTACCTTTCAGGGACTGGATTTGATTTTTGCCATATGGCGCAGATGAAAAATTTCCACAGAAGAAAAAGCAGGTGGGAGGTGCAGAGGAATAACCTGAGAAAAGAGAGGATCTGTGAGAGTATCCATTCACTCCAGCATCTTCCAGCACTCAGCCCATCCCAGGAGAAGCAGGAACTGAAACAGCACTTCAAGCTCTGCTGCTATTAATACACCTGACTGATTTCCTTGATCCAGGCTGTTTTTATCTCCAAAAGGTGACGGCAATGTACAAATATCACTTTGAGGGAGCCCTCTGGCATTTACAGGCTGAGTTCCAGCAGTGTTTGTGTGTATCCAACTCCTGACCCAGTCAGAGAATTATACAAAGTGCAATTATAATAAAAAATGACATTTTAAAATGCATTATTGCCTTCAAGAGGAAAACAGCAAGCAGGCAGCACTGGATTGCTATTAACCTCCACGATCATTCCAATTTAAGGGCTCTCCCAACATTCAATTCCCCCTTTGGCATTATAAAGCAACAGTAACTGGAATTGCCTGAGCAGTTTGAGGATCTGATGAGTGCTCACCCATCACCCCCTTCAGAGCAAAGGGGGAAAAAAAGAAACCTGATTCCCATCCCTGAAATAAAAATAGAAACAGCTACTCAGGCATTCATCTCACATCCCAGTTACTCTCCATTTTCCTGACACACAGAATCACACTTGGATTTACTTCACTGGTTTTCAAAGGGGCTGGTAAATAGAACAGGATTGCTTATCCCAGAGAAATGGCTCATCAATATTTTTCCTTGCTCTCCCCCTCAGCTGCTCATTTAGTTTATAATTAAGAAGGTTATCACTTGCCTGGTAAAGTTTTAAAATAGCGAATGCAAGGTCTGCATCTCTGCCAGGTGAGTTCAGCACACGAATCTCACTGACCAAAGTCCCTTCCTGCCCTCAGCACCTGCAGTCCTGGGACAGGCCCAGTTTGCCCCCAGGATCTGCCACTCTGATCCAGACTCTGAACTGCTTCTGTAACTTCTGCATGACTCTGCTAATTTGCGGCCAGTTCCCTTTTGGTGAGGAGCAGTTTCCCACCCTGAATTCTGTGTTGTTTTTAAACCAGTCACCCTCTCACCCTTCCATTCTGCCCCAGGCAGGAGGGACAAGCTGTTCCAAAACTGCTGCAGTACAAAGGAGCAATTCATTAATGCTTGTTTTTCCCAGTGTTGTTCATGTTACTGATCCCAGAAACCCAGAATGGTTTGGGTTGAAAGGGACATTAAATCCCATCCCATTCCAACTCCCTGTTGTGGCAGGGACACCTTCCACCATCCCAGGCTGCTCCAAGCCCTGCCCAGCCTGGCCTTGGACACTTCCAGGGATCCAGGGACAGCCACAGCTGCTCTGGGAATTCTATTCCAGCCCCTCCCCACCCTCCCAGCCAGGAATTCCTTCCCAATATCCCGTCCATCCCTGCCCTCTGGCACTGGGAAGCAACGTTCATCTCTCTGAACTAAGGAGTTGTCTTTAAGCTCAGCCCAGGAAGAACTTTCAGGAGCAAGGAAAACATTCTTATCACAGCCCAGAAAATGGCTACTGGTCAAAACACTGTTTGTACTGAGAATTTCTGGAAACAAATCATGAAAACAAGGTTTGGAGTGAAAGGAATTCTCACCTACCCGAAAACATCACACGAAGCTTTTCCAGGACTTCAGCTTGGTCCAGCCACACATCAGACACAAACACAAACATGGCATCTTCATTCTCCTCCTCCAGCTGCTTCAGCTTTGCAGAAGCCTTCACTGATGATGAGGAGGGCCCTCCAAAGAAGTTTATATTCCCATAGAAGGCCCTGCATCATTAAAATGCTCCAGTTAGGACCCCAGAATGGTTTGGGTTGGAAGGGACCTTAAAGCTCATCCCATTCCAGCCCCTGCCATGGGCAGGGACACCTTCCACTATCCCAGGGATCCATTCTCTCAGCAGCAAGGAATTTATCATTCCCATGTACCAGTTACCTGGCTTTGCAATTGAGAAGGGCTTACATCCCAATTGCCATTAATATGCAGAACCCAAAGGCCTTTGGAAGGGTTTTTCTGCCAACCCTACAGGTTTTAGTGCCTGTAAGACCCAGAATTGCTTCCTTAAAATGATATTTATTTTAAAGCATTTGGAGAGGAGGCAAAATAACATACTTGAATGTCAGAGAAATTACAAAATAACAATGATCTTACTTAGAAACCCTTAGGAAAACAGGGAGTGAGGCTGCCAAAAGTCACTTTTGTACCTCGTGGTAGCAGAAGGCTCAGTGGGTGGAAATCCGAAAGCGTTCACATGAAAAACTTCATCCTCATACCAACCTAGGAGGTTTTGGAACAGCAAAATAACCCTTAAGTTTTTCTAACAGCATCATGTCCTAGACATTAGTCAGAGAGTTGGCAGCTGTGCTGCACTGCCAGTCCCAGCCTCCATCAATCCCTCTCTTGTGGCAGCTCCACAGAACCAGAGCACGGAAAGATCCACATGGAAAAAGGACTGAGCAAGAAATCAACTTTTTTTTTTAAAGCCCAGCCACTTCTGTGAATGGATTTGCTGCACAGGCACATGAACAACCCCCTCAAGCCAAGGAAGAGGAATGCAGGGGAACAGGAATCATTTTGCTGGCCCCTGTCCTGAAGGATCCCCATCCAACTGCTCCTAGTCTCAAATCCCACCGTTGAGAAGAGAAGGAACAGGGTGATGTTTATTTATCCCCACGCTCATTTCTGCTCCCAACTTCTACTCACAAACATAAAACACTCTAGAAAACAGACTGAGATCATGGATCTTGCACAGAAATAGCTTTTTTTTTTTTTTTTTTTTTTTTTTTTTTTTTTTTTTTTTTTTTTTTTTTTTTTTTTTTTTTTTTTTTTTTTTTGCTAAAACAAGGCTCCGAATCTGCAAGCTCTTACATCATCCTAATGAGAAGCCTCATTAAAGGACCAAAGCTTTGCCAGCACAAAGCAGCATTTTCAGATTCTTAAATCATTCCTTTGGTTATTCTAGGCTGTCTTCCTAATCCAGTCATAACTTCTGCAAGCATGCTGGGGTCAAGCCTCAAAGCTGCTCCAGATCCTGACATCCCCCAACACCCTCAAATTCCTCCTCTCTGCCTCCAGAGGTCACAGCAAAAGCTGAAGGCCAAAAATCTCTGTCACAAACTCACTGATGGTCACCAAAATGAGACTTCTCTGCTTAGCCACATCTGGCAGCCACAGCTTTAACAGAATAATTTATTACAAGCTAAAAAATGAACCCAGTCTGCTTTACCTTCTGCCAGAACAAAGCAGGATTCAGTGTATAACCCACTGTGGAACTGGTGCAGGAAGGTTAAGGAATGTATTTTTCTTAGATTTCAAGTAGGTTTTTTTAACCAAAATTTGCTTTCCAGCTGGTGTAATAGATTTGGACAGCACTGAAAGGTTACAGGAGAGCCTGGAAATTCCCTGGTACCTGAGCAGGTGAGTCCAGAGAGAGCCCAGGAACTGGAACAGGCTCTGCTTCCATGAGGAGGAAAAGTGACCATGTCCAAGAGAAAGGCAGGAGCTGCAGCAGCCAAGGAATTGGAAATGAAGGAGAAAGACAGAGCTGCAACTCTCAATGTACAATTTCTAATGGCCAGCATTGATTTCCTGTTCAATTTAAAACCCTGCAGGAAATTCCTTCAGTTCCTCCATCACAGCAAAAGGATATTGCTTTACTAAGGTCTAGCTGGACAACTCCTGTGGGATCTTCCAGGAAATATTTCCCCTAAAAAAAACCAGCATTCATTAATAAAGCAAAATATACCAAACACAGAAATGCTTCAATCAGAAGCATCTATCAGGCAGCATTTAGAAATAATTTGGCTGGGTTTAATGTTTTAAGCTGGCAAGAAGTGAAAATGATGAAGTTTATAGTAAATGTATGCCAGCAGCTTCCCTGGGAGCTGCTGCAGTTGGGATTGCTGGTGCTTCCCTCCCTAAAATTGTGATTTTAGTCCAGGGCCAGTCCAGGGCACTGGCAACTCCAAACTCAACCATTGGAAGCTCCAGCCTCTCGAGAAGAGAGATGCCAAAAAAATCCCAACTAATTCTGGTTGCTGACATAAAAACTTTTTAGTGTGAAGACAAAGAAAGACATTTTCCACACATACTGGCTTGTGAAAAAGTCTCTTAGAATGGGACAAGGGTGAGATATTTAAGCTTTCTCATTTTTTAATGTCTTATAGCACTGGATGAGCTGTGATCAGAGACACCACAATAAAAAGGAACTCACCTCCTTGAGCTGAGTGATCATCCCAAGCACAATCACTTCTCCCACTTTAGCTGTATTGCCCAGGAGAGTTTCTACTGTCTTTAGCTGGGATCAAAGGCAAAGAATCCAATCAGAATTAAATCAAACCCTCCAGGTGCCTTTTCCCAAGCAGGAAAAAGCCCCACACAGGACAGGGTTTTACACAAACACACAAATGAGCCAGAGAATACAGGCTCATTACAAAAACCAGAGCAATATTTCTGAACGTGGCTTAGGAGAAGATTCACAATAATGGCTGCTGGCATAAAGAATTGCTGTGATTATTTGGATTAAAACTGGAAAAAACCCTCCATTTTTTACCTGGAATTTGCTCTTGCTATCATCAGGATGAGCAACAACTGGTGAAGGAGTGAACAGCTCATGTCTGTGAGTCCTCTGCAGAAACCAAAATTGAAGCGATTCAGTTTAAAAATAAATGAGCACTGTCAAAAAGCCAGTTTGCTACAAGCACTATGCAAAACACTTCAAAAAGTTCTGACTCTATTTCATCCAGCAACTTTTAATAATTCAGCCCCTTTGACAAGAATTTGCTTCCAACAAACAGGTGATCAATAACAGCAGATAATAAAACTAAGCCTAAAAAACGCAGCGGGTAATAAAACCAAGCCTAAAAAAAAGTGTCACAAAAGCATTTGTAAGGCTGCTAAAAGAAGTTATTTGTGACAAGCTGGGAGGCAGAGAGGTGCAGGAGCAGGATGTATTTTTGGCAGGAGATGTGGGGTGCATCCCTGTGGACACCTGCAGAGATTCCTGACCTGCTGGAGGATGGAGTAGCGCTCCCGGAACAGCTCTGCCTTGTCTCTGGCAGTCCCAAATAAACTCGGCCCAGGCAGGTCAGTCATGGACAGGCTGCAAGGAATTAATATCATTTAAAAAGGGATATTCCACGCATCAAAATGATTTCTTGATCTAAAAGGTCTGGGAGGCTGCAAAAGCTGCAGCAGGGTTTAGGTACTCCATGAGGGACATTCCTGTGTTTCTGCATTTCTGCATCCATTTCATTCCCCTCTGACCCCCAGGCCTGGAGATTTATCCTTCCACCCAAAGAAGCCTCTGCAGAAACCCATTTTTAACAAAGCAGTTATGCCTTGAAGCAGTTGTGGACAAAAGCATTATTCCTCCAGTTTCTCACCAGCTGCTCCTAATTTTTCTTTTCTACTGTTTGGAGCTCTCCTTAGAAAGCCCCCAGGGCTTCAGGGAGCTGCAAGATACAGACTAAGAAATAAATACAGGCAACCGACAGATCAAATTTATTACAAAAATAAATTTAAACAGTCCAATGTGAGAAAAAACAACCTCAAACTACCTTTAGTGATGTATGCCCTTAGCCTCACTGTCTTTTTTTATTCATTAGGTGGCATAAACTTGGTTTATGGTCTTAAACATTTATTACCTTTCTCATTCAGGCTTCATCTGAACAGAGCCAAGAGGGAAAGATTAAAACCAGACTTATCCTACAGAAGTAGAGGCTTTGTTCTTAGAACAGGAATTGCTTGAAACTTAAAATATGGGAGACTTACGGCAGAAACTTCTTTCTTTCTGAATTATAAATGTAACGTGGAATGTCAAAGGCTCCAATAATGTTGAAAACATTTTCTCTGAAACAAGAACAGTTACAGCATTAACTGAGTGTTACTTTGCAACCAAAACCACTCTGTGATTCCAAGAAGTGGATGAAACAAGCTAACAAATATGTTGGATAAAATGACATTTGTTTTGTTCACTATCATCACCATTTCTATTTTATATTCTATTTTATATTCTATTTTATATTCTATTTTATATTCTATTTTATATTCTATTTTCTCGTGCATCTTCTAGTTAAATAATTAAAAAGACTCGTGATCTGTAGAGATTTTCCTTGCAGGAAGGACTCTGCTTTGAGAATCTGTACATATGGATTTCTCTTCACTTCTGCAGCAAAAAAAAACAACCTACAATAAGTATAAAAAAGCACCACAAAGAAAAGTCACACTCAGACCATCTGCATCATAAAGATTCCAATGGCAAAGAGAAAAGTGAAATCCAAATTTTCTCCATCCTGAGAGGCTCTGGGATGACAGGATCTAATTGACATGCCCAGCAAACCATCTCCTTTCATGCTTTGCATCACGAAAGGAAACACATCCATCAGGATCACAAAGTTCTCAGAAACTCCAGTAATTGCTCCACACTTTGTTATTACTGAAGGGAAATCAATCAGACCTTCAAAAAAAAAAAAAAACTAAACAAAAAAGCAGGAGCAAGTACCCCAGAGGAAAACTTTTCCAAAGAGATTTCAGAAAAGAAAGGAACAAAAGCAACCTGAGATTACTTTCATGCAGAGCAAAGCAAATAGAGCATGGGCAGAAGTGTTGGTTAATATTTAACCTGTGGCACACACCACACAAAACCCCAGCAGCTGAATTCCAGAATGCCAGGTTATGTTCAGAACCCCCTGGAGGCCCAGCTATGAGAACAAAGGCTCCAAGGAGCAACCTGGAGCAAAGGCAGCACCAGGAAGGCAAAACCACAGAGTGCAGCCCTGCAGAAAATGCAGAGTGGAGCCCTGCAGAAAATGCAGAAAATGAATACTCTGGCATTCATTTCCCCAGGAGGAACAAGGAAATGACAGCAGCTCCCAGAATTTCCAATCAAATTCAAAATGTCACCTACATGGCCTCATCAGGGGCCCGGCTGCATTCCTGGACAGCTGCTTCCACCACGGGCTGCTCAATCATACTGGATGACACTGGAAAGAAAAATCCCAAGGGTTAAACCTGCAGCAAGGAGGGAAGTGGCTCTCCAATGTTTCATATCAAATGGCTGTCTCCTCACAGGAATACACACAATACATGTTTTCTGTAAGGACACATGGATGGATCACTTGATATTGCTACCAAAAGGACACAGTCTTAGGAAAAAAATATTCCACACACACTGTGCCCACCCTGAATTCCCTAAACAGGGAGAAAAAGGCAATTATAGTTCATGCAAAGCTGCCAAATATATCACAAATGTGTGAGAGTTGAGCTTTCCCATTCTGGAGGTTAATTTGGTTCCAGAACATTATCACATGGATTGCTGCCTTAAGTATTGCAACACAATTCTGGAGATGGGCACATTGTTTTCATGGATTTAAACTGATAATTGAAATTAGTTTGAAGGCTTCCCCACACTCACAGGTGAGAATACCTTTAAAATATTCCATCTATCCCTGCCCTCTGGCAGTGGGAAGCCATTCCCTGTGTCCTGTCACTCCAGATGCAAACAGCACCTCTCCATTTTAATATTTAAAATTACAGTTTGAGGTACAACAATGTCCATACAAACTTTTAGTAACTGTCACTGTAAAATGTAACTACTCTTGGAAAAGCCAGGATATTCTGCACTGCCAACTCTTTAAATGGCACAAATGTCTTCTGTTGACATTGCAAATTTCAGTGTTTAACCAAAATAAATGACAAAAAAATACATTTATCTCAATCAACCCTTTACACTACAATGACACCTCAGTGCCTCTGCTGCCAGTAACTTGCTGCCAGCGCTGTCTTGTGCTGCCAGTCTTTGTCTTGATAACATCAGAAATGCCAGGAAAACTGGCTTGAGAAAAAAGAAAATGTTTACTTACAAGACTGTTTTTCAACTGCATCGATGACATTTTCAATTACATTGTCAAGTTCTCCCTCACTGGTGGACTGGAAAGCTTCAGTGAGATACTTCAGGGCATCCCTAATCCCAGAGGGGAAAGCACAAAAAGCAATTAATATTCAATAGTTTACACAAACTCTGCTGATTTTGGCAGGTGGGGACATCACCACCACACAGGTTGTGGTTAAAAAGCAGAAATAACTAGTACTGCATAACAGCACCTTGGTTTAGGTCAAAGGAAAAAAAATCATTGGGATTGAAAATATCAGGGAAAAGAAGTGAAGAAACTCAGCTTCATACAAAAAATTCCATGTTGGAAGGGAATTCTGGAGACAGTGTGGTCCAACCTTCTCCTGGAGGCAGGGCTTGGGTTATGCACTCCAGGGCACCATGGAGCCAAGCCTTGAGTATTTCCAGTGAGGGAGATTCCAGCACTTTCCTACTCCAACTTCAAAGTTTAATTACTATTACAATGAAGAATTAAATTAAGCTTGTGCCCGTTGTCTCCTGCCCTGTCACTGTTCTCACTTTTTGGAAGACTGGGATTTGCTCCGCATGAATCTTCCCTTTTTGAGGCTAAAAAACCCCAAATCCTTCACATCTTCTGCATGTCAGGTTCTCTGACCCTCTAATCATAGAATCTCAGAATGGTTTGGGCTGGAAGAGACCTTAAATCCCATCCTATTCCAACCCCCTGCCATGGGCAGAGAGACCTTCCACTATCCCAGGTTTCTCCAAGCCCCAATGTCCAACCTGGCCTTGGACACTTCCAGGATCAGAGGGCAGCCACAGCTTCTCTGGGAATTCCAGCCCAGCCCCTCCCCACCCTCCCAGCCAGGAATTCCTTCCCAATCTCCCATCCAGCCCTACCTTTTGTCAGTCTGAAGCCATTCCCTGTGTCCTGTCCCTCCATCCCTTGTCCCCAGCCCCTCTCCAGCTCTCCTGGAGCCCCTTCAGGCCCTGCCAGGGGCTCTGAGCTCTCCCTGGAGCTTCTCCTCTCCAGGGGAACATTCCCAGCTCTCCCAGCCTGGCTCCAGCCCTGGGAGCAGCTCTGTGGTCTCTCTGGACTCATCCCAGCATTTCCACATCCCTCTTATTTTGGACTCCACACCTGGGTGCAGCCCTGAAGCTGGGATGTCACCAGAGCAGAGCTTCCAGCTCTTCCTGCTTCCCCCACACACCACAGCCTGCAGCCCAGGACCACCTCAACAGCCCCCACAGGATCTGCTCCAGTTTATCAATATCTTTGAATCTTTTGAAATTGAATTCTCAATAACACAAGACTTAGAAATCTGCTTCTTCCCTCAACCTTAGAGTCCCTCATTAAAGATAAAAATTTTCTTATTAATGTCATCTGTTGGCCAACCAAACTGGCATTTTGGTGATCGGCCTGACCTTCAAAATGCCTCAGCTCATGGAACTGTGGAGTCAGGAGTTCTGGACTTGTGCTCCTCTCTAATTAAATCATCAGGGCACTGTCCAAAATAATCACATCCCCTCCACGACAGAAAGAGAATTTAATTGCTATTAACACACAAGAAAGGAAAAATAAGAGAGATGGGAGACCCAGTCTCTTATACATCATGACACCTTCCACTGCAAGCAGGAATCCCTTTTCATTGACCGTGGCATCCCTAAACAATACATCCTATTATATTTGGAAATACACCATTCCTGTCTTTGGAAATGGCTTTTTTTCCTCCAGCAAAGAATGCTGAGCAAGGTGGAACTCAGAAAGAGATCCCAGAGTTGCCAGGGTCAAAGGCAGACAAAAAACTTCAACCAAACACCCGACACCAGCATCAGGCAGGGCTCCAAGGGGAGACCATGGGCAGCTCTTGGTGGCACCCACGGTCCTGAGAGGGATGGACGCACGGAAGGAAGGAAGGAAGGAAGGAAGGAAGGAAGGAAGGAAGGAAGGAAGG